>WOXC01010219.1:0-80000 GCA_011680675.1 Gymnobelideus leadbeateri | reverse complement strand
TTGGCCCCCGCCCTCCTACTTCCCACACCGGTCTCCACTTGAGGTCTCCTCTTTGCTATACATGCCTGCCCAGTGTGCTTCAGGCACACATGGGGTTGTTTTTTCTGGGGAGCAGAAGTTGACCATGGACTCTGATTTATAGTGTTCCCCTCTCAATTAGTCTGCATTTGTTTTGCATATACTTCATATATATTTATCTGTATATGTTTTTCCTTACTCCTTCAGGAGAATGTAAGCTCCCTGAAGGCAGGGCCTGTCTCAGTTCTGTCTTTGCATCTATAGTAAGGGTTCAATTAAGGCTCGTAGACTTGAAGTGAATTGGCTGTGATTGTACCAGGTCAAGAATGTAAACTCTCTGAAGGCAGGGCCTGTCTCACTTTTGTCTTTGCACCCCCAGTTGCTAGCCCAGTGCCTGGCACATACTAGCTTCTTATTGTATTGAATAATGATAGACAGATTAATAGATAGGGCATGCACCTTGCCAAGAAGCAGAGATAGACATAGAAGCAAGCAAGATAGTCCCTGCCTCCAAAGAGCTTACATTCTAATAAGTGAAGACACATAAAAGGACACAAGAATGCAAAGGCATAGTGAGGAGGCCTAGGAAAGATGAGGTGAAAGCTCATTGATAAGAACCCAGTAATCCAGGGCAAGGGTTCAAGGTTCTGGTGGTAGGGGAATAATGATCATGGCACCTTGATATGGAGATGATCTAGAAGTGATTGTACCATGCCCAGAGTATAAGCTCCTTGAGGGCAGGACCTGGCTTTTAAAAAAATTTTGTCTCTACTGCCTTCCAAAATATTTGGCATATAATAGATGCTTATTGATTGACTTGCTCATGGGAAGGCCTAATGCTGCCTTGTTTTTTGGTTAGTGATTTTCCCATATAAAGGAGCTTAGCTTCCGTCAGTGTCCCCTCCAGTCAGCTTGTGTTCTCTTTTATCATCTGTGTAGTTGGGACTGTTCTGCAGTCATCACTCCAATTTTAATTGCCGGTGACCTGCCAAGAGACTCTTATAGTTTGTCAATAGAGGGACATGCCATCTAGTCAAAAGCAAGTTGCTCCAAATATTACTTTTTGTCATCAGGAGGTTTTCAACTAACTACCCAAGAATAAGGCTTTGGTTACATCTTTGTCAAATTAATTAGTCTAACAACTGTACTTGGCTTACTGAGCAAAGTCTACCCTACTCTGATAGCTGCCAAATATGGTAACCTTACCATGCCTTGTGGATTCACAGAAGGAAAGCCAAATGGATTTAACCACTGCCTGCATCCTGGGCATCTTGATCTTTGAGACTTGGATAGTCTTATACTTGCTCTCTGAAAATGGTTCTTTGATCTGGTGTTTGCCTGAGCTCCCGCCCCCTGATTTTATTTTATTTTTTCCTGGGTTGTCTGTGGTGACACAGTACTAACACCAAAAGAAAAAAAAAAGGAAAAGAAAAAAAACCCGCTAGAGGCTACAGTGAGCATTGCTCACCCACAGCAAGCGGATGAAAAGGCAGTGCAGATGTAATTTGTTTTCAATGGCTGTTTCAAAAGAATAATTGTGGTGACATTGCAGGATCAATATTATAGATTTTTGTTTTCAAGTACACTGTATGTGTGGTGCTAAGGGGAGGCAGGAAATATAACACTGCGGCCTGAATACAATAAAAATGGATTGAGGTCTGTGGGTATTTGTCGGCTGCTAGCCATCATGGGTTTGGAACATCATTGGTGGGATTACTGAGTTTGTCCTTTGGGTTGGTATTTCACTGTGAATGTGTGCACATTTCCTACAGTTTTCCTCTTTCACTCCTTTGGGGACCTATTTCTTGAAACTGTATAAAGTCACTCTAGATGAGGTTCCCCAGATAGCTTGGCTTCTCTTACTAACTAACCATTGGCCTTGGCTAGTGGGTAGTTATGTATGCAATGGGGCATGGTTGGGGAGGAATGACTTGCACAGAGGGACTGGGGATTTGCACAAAGATGGTGACATATGATCTGAAGTGAGAATGAAGGACTTTCTCATGAGGGTACACATGTTCCCTCCAAAGCAAAACAATAGGATCTCTTCCCTAGTTTCCTGAGCCTTCTATATCATATTGACCCTATGTAAACCTTCCAAAGAGAGGTAAAGAGGGAAAAAGCACTACCCGTGAAGACCTAGTCTAGACCTCAGAATGAGGAATCACTTCAAGGGGAAGAAGATCCAGGGCCTCTGGCTTTAAGGATTTTGTGTATCAGGGTAACTAGGCAAAAATGCCATTCCCAGGGTGAAAATTATATTAACAAAGAATTAGTAATAAAGCTGAGTAAATGTAATGAGATGTGAAAGGGGGAGCATAGTGCGGGGCTTTTTCTGTCTTTCATAATTAGGCCCTGAAAAGAAATGGAAATTCAGGCAAAACACCTTTCTACTCCCTGACTTCAGAATCACAAATTAAAGTATTTTTGCTCTTGGACGTGTGATCATGGCAGGAGGGTAGAGGATGTACCCCCAGGCACAGGGTAAAGTCTTCTGATGAAGCATCTCCTTTCTTCATCATCTATGATCGCTTTCCTATTCTGTATCCTTAACCAGGGCAGCCTTGGCTTTGAGAGAGTGATGAAAAAGTAAGGATATTTTCCCCATCTCTTTGGATTGATCTAACACTTCCCAAGTTGCTACTTCTAAATAAAAATTTCCCCCTTTGTGCTCCCCACTCCCCATCTCCACCATAGTTCTATTGGATATAACCAGAAACATAAGAAGCAATCAGGGCATGTTCAGGTCACCTACTTGTCTATATCTCTTCCTTTTATATCCTTAGTAAGGAATGAAACAACTTACTCTTTTCTTCTACTTCTGAAGGGAAATTCAATAGGATTCTTTTAGTAAATATTAGTTGATCGGCATGTCTCACCCACTCCCTCCTTTACATTGGCAGCAAGTAAGGTTGTATCTACATGATGCCAAACATCTGGCAGAAATGTGGAAAATGCCATCAAAACATCTGGAATTTTCCAACGATCTGGTATTTGCATTCTTCACACTTCTACCAGATGTTTGGCATCATGCAGGCAAAGCCTTAGAAAATGTGAAAGTCACTTAAAAAAAAAAAAACAGTTCACTACTGTTTTTGTGATTTACAAATGATTGTATGCAATGGTCCCTTGGGAATAGAGGGTTGCCTGAGTTTGGATGACTGGATAGAACCTGAAATCATCAAACTAAATATTTTGCCAATGAATAGTCTCCCTGGATGGATACTGGCCACTTGGTTTCAAGCAGGAAAACAAAACAAAAGCAGACATTGAAAGAGAAAACCTTGAGTTGGGGTGTCTGGGAAGAAAAATATCTTATTCCATGAAAATATAGCTGAGGGCTTTGTAAATACTACCCAATGGGCCGTAGTTCCATTGTGTTTTTTTTTAAATCAGCAATATTTCTGTGATGTAGACTATGTGACCAGTCTTGTTCTAGGTCACAGTGGGAGAAATAGTGACAGATAAGACATATCCCATGGCTACAACAACACAAATAATTATAATAACTAATAATAACAATAATCATATAATAAAATCTTACATGTGTCTAGTACTTCGAAGTTGTTTTTTTAAGTACTTTCATGTATAGTTGTCAGTTTTCCAACTGCAATCTGCCCCATTCTTTGCCTCCATTCAATTTTGGTCCAACTCGACATGTATTTGCATTATCAATTCCAGTAAATATGTACCAATTCAGTGAACTGGCCATTCAGGTTGCATTTTATAACATTGACAATAGATATTTTTTGTGTTATCATCTATTATAGACAATGGGTATTGTCTAATGTTTTAACAATGCCAAGTAGTGTGCTTTGCAACTATGCCCAACACCACATGGAAAGCTCCATCTTTTCAACAAAAAAGATTCTCTCCTGGAAATACTCTGGCTGAGATCTTGAACTAACATCTCCAAGGACTTATAACTGTGAGTGACTGAAAAGGCAGTGTAAATATTCATGGTGGGCCCAAATAAACTGAAGCATATCTTCAGTGATGACCTATACTCAGGGGCACACTGGAGCCAACTCACACTGGCTCTTGAGAGCCAAATGTTAAATTTTCAGTGACCATGTCTACCTCAGGAACTGGCAAATGTAGGGCTTGATTAATTTTTTTGGTTGATTGTCTAGACTTAATAAAATGATATTAATAATGATAAGGTTTATAAGTAATGTTAATACTATAGATTAAGCTTAAAATTGTTGGGTATACATTTTTTACACCAGAGAGCTGATTGTTAAACAAATTTACTAGCATACCTCTCCCTATGTTCAAAAAGTGTGTGAGAGATATCATTGAAGATATATATGATGAGAAAAGGAAATAAGGGATAACAAGTGGGCAGGTCAAGTATTAAAATGATACTTTCAAAATGTATAAAGACATAGAGGGGGGCTTCCAGTAAGTACATGGGCTTCATCCTCTGTGGAAGGTTTATAGAAGTATGTAAAAAATTTATTTGTTACATTGAATGGCTTTCTAGGTGGGGGTGGGTGGAGGGGAACAGGGGAAATTTTAGGTAATTTCAAAAAAGCATATTAATAAAATTTTTTTCTTAAAAAAAGAAAGAACATGGATAAGAATGGAATAAATTGAGAAGATGGAGATGGTTTGGGATCATCACTGATGAAGGGGACCAAAAAGGATGTACTAGGCACAGTACTAGGCACCAGGGATGCAAAGAAAGCAAATTAAGAAATCACTACCTCTAAGGAAATAACCACAATGATGAGAGATCAGAGTTACATATACTCTATCTTATTTGGTCGTCACAACAGCCCTCTGTGGGGCATGCATTATTGATACTAGCCAGCATTTTATGTAATGCTTTACAATTCGCAAAGTATTTTGCATGCTGTGATTGTTCAAAGAATCTGGTTTATGAGGGTTTTCTAATATCCAGAAGCTTCACTTTTGGCAGTCTGGGTCTTTTCTAGATACATCTTTTCTTCTTTCCCCAAACCATCCTACCCTTTTCTTCAAACTTCCATGTCCCTTCTTAGTTGAGCAGGGACTTCCCTCCGTCAATCTCTGATAATTCTCTGCGGGCCTACACCATTATATGATGAGGAATGAATTTGATGTTCCTGAATAAGCCTCGTCCTGTTCCCTAGGAAAGCTGTAGCTTTCTACTGCATCATGGAACTGACCTGGTGTGGAGGTGAAGGACTTGGGCATCCCACTCATCAACTGAGAGGAGGCAGAACTTCAGTGTTTTAAATCTGAGGACAAACTTCATTGACTTCTATTCTCTACCCCCTTCTTGTGATTCTAGAGACCACATACCCAAGGCCTGGCTACCCTGACCTACCTATAGCAACTTAAAACCTGCTTATGTATTTTTGCCCTGGACCTTTTTGTCCTTGCCCTTATTCCCCCAGGCATCTGTTCCTGGGTAACTCATGTTGAGCCTTAAGCCTTTTCTTGCTGAGGCAAAATGCTTCATTATAAAGGCATGTTGCTTTACTGATTCATCTAACTTCTCTGTAACCATCCTGAAGTCCCCAAATTGAGACACATGTTATCTCATGTGCTCCTCATAACAATCTGCCCCCATAACATGGATACATATACATACACATACACATTTGATTACAGCCTCTGATTTCATTGGTGTGCAGAACACTGATTGTGCAGGTTTTCTCCATCAATGTGGAATGGCAACCTGTCCGTACCTGACAGACATGGAGACTTAATCTGGGGCATTGAGAGTTTAAGTGTCTTGCCCTTGGTCACATAGCTAATATGTGTCAAAGGAAAGATTTTTACCCCAGGTCTTCTTGACTTCAAGGCCAGCCCTTTCCAGAATAAGTGTTATCTCTACTTTACAGATTAGGAGACTGAGGTTGAGCAAGGTGGGATAATTTGCCTGGGGTCACACAATTGGTAAATGGCAGAGCAAGGCCTTTAACTCACATCTTCTGATACCTCCCATAGTGTTTCTTTGACTCCATCTTTCTTCTGCCTTTTTAATATGTTGGAAAGACAAGGCTAAGACAAACTGAAAGAGCAATAAAGATACAATGCAATCAATTGCTAAATGCTATGAACGGTTATGAATAAAAGAAGTTCAGAAAATGAAGGTATCTATATAGACTTTAGTAGTCAGGAAAGTTTCATGATCCCTGAAGGTAGGGTGGTGCCAACTTACAGAGAGCCTTGAAAACCAGGAAAAGAAATTAATGTACTGGGGTAGGTAGTAGAGAGTCATTGTAGTTTCTTGAGCAGGGGGTGGCATATATTTTACATGCCCAAGTTACCTTTTGAAAAAGCTGAAAATGAGAATCAGGGCTATGGCGTGAATTTAGCTCCTTCCTTCCAATAAATTAATACATAACTTCTTTCTTCCTGAAGATAAGTGGGAAGATCTGTATTAAAAGTGGGAATATCTGTATTCCTCCTCAAGGCAGGAGGAAAAAAGGCCAAAAGTTAATAAAATGGTTTGAGTGAATCTGAAGCCCACTATGGAATCCATGCTATTCAGTATTGGGATTTTTAGTTGGAAGTGATGGTTAAGGAAAAAAATTTTTCATGGGAAATATAAAGGGATGCAGACTTTTTGCTTTATTACTATTTTCTTCAAAAGCTCATTTGGTTTTTTCCTTTATACTATAGGTATACTTGGATCAAGTATACTTTATATTTGGGTCAAGAAACCCGAGGTGGATAACTTTTTGTCTATGGTGAATAGCATTGTCTTAGACACCAATTTTTCATAACTGATTTGCCACCTTCCAAGTGACATAACAATATATATGAAGGTATAAACTCAACTCTGCCATTTTTTAAGACAAGTCAGTTTATTTCTTTATGCCTTGGTTTCCTCTTTTGTAAAGTAGAGAGGTCATCTAGAAGATCCTTTCCCTCAACCCCTATGACTTAACTGAGTCCTACTAGGCTCCATAGTAAGAAAGTGAGCTTGTTTTACCTCCAGATTTATATATTTGTCTAAATATTTTTGAAGCTGACATTTGCTAAACTGTGTTTGAAACTGACTTTAGTTCAAGAAGCAAAATGCATGCACATCAGTTGAGGAATGATTGGAAATATGATAGCAGATGGATTAATGAAATGTTGCTGTATAGTAAAAATGAGAAATATGAGGAATTTGGAAAAAAAGGAAAAGTTGCATGAACTTTTGCAGAATGAACTAAAAAGAACCAAGATAACAATATGCTCAATGAATACAATTTAAATAAAATATCACTAAAGGAAGTCAATCTTCCAGTAATAGAAAGAACAGTGATGGTCCCAGAGAACACATTTAATCATACTACTCCCAATTCCACCTGTAGAGAAGTGGAAGACTATTAGGACAGAACATTGTATATAGTTAGATGTGGTCATTCTATATGGGATATAGTTTGTTCTACATAGGATTGTTGTTCAGTAGATCAGTTGTGTCTGACTCTTTGTGATCTGGTGTGCCAGACTGTCCCTACCAGGATGAGAGATTCTTAAAAAAAAAAAATTAGTTTTCAACATTCTTTTCCACAAGATTTTGAGTTATAAAATTTCTCCCCATCTTTCCCCTACCTTCCACCCCAAGATAGCGAACCTACTGAATACCCCTTCCCCCAATTTGTTCTCTTTTATATTCTCCCCCATTGTCCCCCTAACTTTCTAGTAGGGCAAGATGGATTTCTACACCCCAGTGCCTGTATATCTTATTTCCCAGTTGCATGTAATAAAAAAAAAATTTTAACATTTGTTTTTAAAACTTTGAATTCCCGATTCTTTCCCTTCTTCCCTCCTCACCCACCACCCCTGGGAAGACAAGCAATCTATATTGGATTATACAACCTATATTGGGTTGTACATATGTAGTTACACAAAATATTTCCATAGTAGTTATATTGTGAAAGATTAACTATATTTCCCTCCATCCTATTCCACCCCCAACTATTCTATTTTCTCCTTTGACCCTGTTCCTTTTCAAAAGTGTGTGCTTCTAACTACCCTCTCCCCCAATCTGCCCTCCCTTCTATCACCCCCCTTTTATCAATTATCAAATTCAATGAGAGTAAGGTTGACCTATTCCCTTTCACCTTCCTGCTCCTCCCCTTCATTGTAACAGTTTTCTCTTGCCTCTTTTATATGAGATAATTTACCCTATTCTATCTCTTCCTTTCTCCTCCCATTATATTCCTCTCTCACCTCTTAGCTTTATTTTTTAGATATCATCCCTTCCTATTCAACTGATCTCATGCCCTCTGTCTATGTATACATGTGCATATATATACACACACTCATATATGTATTTATACACACATATACCCTCCTATACATACACATATATGTATGTATACATATATATCAGAATTAGAGATTCTGTATGTTGATTACTTTGGAACAGCCTCATCAAGGACAGAGAAGGCTTATAACATATGATTTTAGGGTCTGGGGAAGGTACCAAAATATGCCTGAAATTTCAACTTCATAGCTTTTTAACTTTTAACCAGTTTTTGATTCCTGTTAAAATACACATTTCCTAGGGAGGGATCCTCCCTTGGGGGGGGGCGAATCATATTTCAAGCTTTTGTTAATTACTTATACTCCATTGTTAATGGAAGAGCTGAGAATAAATTGAAGAATAGGGGTGCAGGGGGTGGGGTGGAGAGAAAGAATATGAGGGTCTTGTGCCTATAAAGGAGATATGTGATTTGGGAAGTCAAAGACCAAAGACTTGGGGAAAGGGGGAATCACAGAATGCCAGAGCTATAAGAATTTATCCTAGAATTCATTTAGTCTCCCTTTCTTATTTACAAATTAGGAAATTAAGAGATTAGAAACTCCTACTGGTGAAGAGACTTGCCCAAAGTCACAACTAGTTGTGGGACTAGAAATCAGGTGTAACGTCTAGGACAGTTTTTTCCCACTCTATACCCTTAACACCTCAGTGGAGAAATGGGTCGACAAGAATTTCCTCCAAGCCCAGTCCTCAAATTTAGCATAGTGCCTGGCACATAGTAGGCCCTTCAAAAATGTTTATTCATTGATTGATTGATCCTGACATCTCTTTAGAAGAAATTCTGTTTAACTCTTATTTTAGAGAGGAGAAAACAGAGGGCTGAAGATATGAAGTAACCTACCATCTAGTCAGTAACCAAGTCAACGCTTGAACACAGGTCCCTGGACTCTAAGCCCAGCATTATTTCCATTAAGCCTTGTTGCTTCCCACTGATCATAAAGGTTGTGCATCTGAGAGGCTGAAGGTCTGCCTCATGGAGCTACTTATAACCCAAGGAATATTAGTGGAAAATTGGAATTCCTTTGGGCTCTCCCAATCAAAACAGTCAGAAGAAAAAAGCCTGGCCTTAAACCATAGGCAATAATATAAGCTAAATAGCTCTGACTTCCCCAGCCTTCCTCTTTGGATTTGCACCAGTTCCTCTGTGCTTTCTCCCGCCCCTCAGATCAGGGGCAAAGCCACCGGGAAAGGTTGTCATCTTTTATACTTCCCACAGAAACCCCTCCTACTCTATTAGGTTCCCTTCACATTCTCCTTTTGTGGAAGTCCCGCCCGACAGCCAGAGCCACCATTAGCTTGAATGGTAACATATTAGCATAATGGTCAGGGCGGTGAGAGAGATTTTGCTCTTCAGGAGAAATTTGTAATATAATAGGTGAAGCCTAGGAAAGGATGCAGCCTGGACTAATAATAATTGAATCCCAGAGAGGTAGTCAAAACAGCTGGAGAAGCAGCCACATGTGTTAAATGAAGAATTGGGCAAATCATCTTGACACAGAAAAACTGCATGTATACCATGGCAGAAATTATACTTTTATAGTTATTTTTACACCTAAACATTACTCTTTGAGTGCCGTCATATTTTATGAAAACTTTTATTAACATTTCAAAATGACCTTACCCCTCATTGTGTTTCTATCAGTCCCAGGAGCCATAACCTATTTAAAATATTTTTATCTTTACAAACACAATAAAGTAAGCTGTCTCCAACATAGATTTGTAGATCTCATTAGAGATACTTTTTAAAAAGGTACAGTATCTCTGGGGAAGATAATGGCAGGTTGTAATCTTCGCTTGCAAAGTTTCAAACATGAACAGTTTGTGAAAATGGATTGTTTAATCCTTCTGGCATTGTTTTAGTGAATCTAGGCTTTTTAATTGTTCTGGCTGCCTATGACAGGCTGTTACAAGAGCCCTGCCTCAACTAGACAGTTCAGGGCCACTTTATGTGAGCTGATATTGGCGAGACTGTTGGACAATAATAGTCCAGATGTGGAAGGGGGAGGAGAAAAAACAAACCCCACTTTTTCTGGTCACATGGAAAACCTCAAGCAAAGATCTATAAGAAAAAATAGGTTATTTCTTTTTTCTTAGTGGAAGTCAACAGTCTTCTAGCTTGTAAATGAGGCATTCTCCCTGGGGGTGGTTGGCAGTATTGGTGGCCCAGGGATAGGGACAATTTTTCAAAAGTGTGGCTTCCAGTGGGCCAGTGTCCTAAAGGCAGTCCTTTCAAATGGCCTTTTTATACAGTGAGATAATGGGCAGTTTGTGCATTGCTAAATCAGGCCTATTTTGTTAGGAATGTTACTTTCAGGGGCATTTACAATTTGTCAGAAGAAATGCAGAACATCTCTCCGGGAGTCTGTTTAAGAGGACATCATTTCTCGATAAGCTCTTGCTTAGGTCAACTGCAGCCTGGCTCTTACACTATTCCCCTGTCGCTTCTGCCACACGGGAACGCTCTAATTTATTAGGATTACACAAGTCATGTCCTCCGCCTGACTGAATGCACAATGTGGAAATTTCCCCTTCTTTTTTTTCCCTTCCTTCTTAAATCCTCTCTCCTCCCCTTCATTCAGAGGCAAAAGGCAGAGAGGGTCACTTGAAAAACACTCTCGGAGTCTGAGGAAAAGGAACATTTCAATGGAAAGGTTGGCCTCCCTGGGTTGGCTTTGTAGCACAGCCGGTCCAATGCCTGCTTGGCATGGCAGGGGGGAGAGGTTAGGAGGTGATGGCACTGAAGGGCTGGGACACTGTCGAGGTCTGAATCTTATTATTGTTTTCCATGTTATTACTTAAAGGCAATATGCCAATAAGATGTGTAGTTGAAGCTACAGGATTATGAGCTCTGCAGAGATGAGACAAGAAATATCGGTTATCTAATAAAACTAACTTAAGCAATGTCTGAGGGGACAAAGAAACCATAGCAAGTCCCCTGTTTGGGATGCCACAAACTGCCTTGTCACCTTGTTAATTACATTTCTGTTTTGAGCCACCTTTTTTTTTATAAAGCTTAATGCTCAGTGAAACATTACCCTTTTATTCAAATATATTTCCAAAGCTTCGTTTCATTACAGTTGGGGTTCTTTTTTTTCTGGTGGTGTTGAGGGTGACTTCTCTCTGTCACTGAGGTGGTGGCCTCCCTGACAAAGTTTTGGATGAGTCTAGCATACTTCAGCATTTTTAATGAAAGCAAGTTCCGCAAAAGATGTTACAGATAAAGGGGGAGAACAAAAAAAAAAAAGGGTCTGAAGAGTGAGCAGGCTCCATTTTCAGCAGTCCAGAATAAGCTATGACGTGGCAAACATTTTGAGTAAGCTGAATTTATCTGTATTTTCAATTTAACTCACCAACACTTGCTGAATACCTTCTGGTTGCTGGGTCCTCTACTAGGGATTGAGAAGGAAAGAGAGATCAAGGAAGACACAATCCCTTCTTTCATAATATCAAGAGTTGAATGCATATAATGCTTTATTCTAAAGCATAAAGCTATGATTATCAAAAAAGCTCTGGGTTTAAAATCAGAGGACTGAGTTCACATCCCAACTTTGATACTTGCTACCTGTGTGCCTTTGGGCAAGCCTCTTCTCTCTGGGCCTCAGTTTTCTCATTTGTCATATGAAAGGATTGAATTTGGTGATCCTTTCAAGCTTGAAATTTAACATTCCAATGAGGCTGCCATGTCTAATAGCTTCATTTTACAGATAAGGGAACTGAGTCTTAGGAAGACAAAGTACCTTGCCCAAGGCAACACAACTAGGAATTTCAGACCCCAAGTCCAGAGTGCTCTTTCCACTTCCTTATAGTGGAGACTGATAAGCCAAAGGCAAAACAGGGGAAGGAACAGGAGAAGGGAAGAAGAAAGGAAAGAAAGAAGAAAGGAAAAAAATAAAATGCCTCCTATGTATTAGGCATTGTAGTAAGTGCTTTGCAAATATTATCTTATTGGATCCTTATAACAACACTGTGAGGTGGGTGCCATTATTATTGTTCCTTTTTTACAGTTGAGGAAACTAAGGCAGAGGCTGAATGACTTGCCCAGGGTCACACAGCTAGTAAGTGTCTGAGGCCTGACTCTAGGCCCAACATGTCATCTATTGTACCACCTAGGGCCTGGACCTGTGATTTTATTGATATAGGAAACTCCCACCTGGGGAAACTCCATTTACTAATTTAAGTCAGCACCTTGTCCTCTAATTATAATTGTCTTGAGTACTGAGAGGTTAATTGATTTCCAAGGGTCACACAGCCAGTCCATGTCAGAGACAGGATTTGAACCCAGGTTTTTGAATTGAGGCCAGCTCTCTTTCCATTATGTTATATTACTTCTAATTTTGGCTTAAATATTTTCATGGATCTGTGACTTCAACAATGTGAATATTACCTCCAAAAATACAAATTCAGCCATTCATTACTGCTTGTCCTGTGTGATTTTTGTTGTGTTTCTTCATAAATCCTCAGGAGAGAACCTCTCTGATGATGTGTTAAAGGTCATCTTCCTTCCTTCCTTCCTTCCTTCCTTCCTTCCTTCCTTCCTTCCTTCCTTCCTTCCTTTCTTTCTTTTTCTTTCCTTCCTTCTTTCTCTTCCCCCTTTTTCTTCTCCTCCTCCTTTTTCTTCTTCTTTTTCTCTTCCCCCCCTCTTTCTTCTTCTTTTGAAATTATATGGGTTGCAATGTAGCTCTAATGTTGACTATCTGTTTTCCCAAGCTCTCATTACATGACTAGCCTACTTTCTTTTTCCACTTGTATTTTATCCTGGATGATACCTTCTCCTTGACTTCTGGTCAAGTAAATGTTTATTTGTAATAAATACTACATGTTTATGTTCACAATGTAGTTCTCCTTGGCTCTTGGTGTCATGGAGAATGTTGATTCTTTGGAGATTATGGTATTCAAAGATCAGCAGCCACAGAAACATCACCATTGTCATAGGGTATGTCCTGTGTAGAGTTCAAATGTCAGGGAGATGCTTGTTGGTAATTGAGTCCTCCAGTTGCTCCTGTTTATGAATGACTTGTGAGTCCCTTGAGTCATTGAATTCCAGAATACTATAGGACTTCATCAATAAGATCTACAACCTCTCAGAAGAGTTTGCCCTAATGTTGTAGACAAGAAAAAGAAAAATGGGCAAAGAATAGGTATTTCCCAGTCTACACCATTTAGTTGGAAGGATAGAGGATAGAGTGAAGGATAAGTCCATTAATACATGTGTTTTGGACAAGCACTGCAGAGGAGCAGTAAATTGGGCCCAGAATGGAATAGGGGGAAGAGAGTAGGGCAGATTTTATTGGGAAATTGTGCAGTTTTTTTCTTTTTCTTTTTTTTTAGACTTCCCACCTCTCTCAAACTGGATGTTCCAGGGCTACATACAGGCCCAACCTCACTACTTATTATCATGAGCTTTGACCTGCTCTGTTCCTGATCTTAACTAGTTCATCCTTACTTAGGCAACCTGGTGGCTACTCCACTCCTCTAGAGTTCCCCATATTGAGCTGAACTTGGTATGGATATTCAACCTGCATAGCCCACCACAGCTCAAGACATTTGCCAACCTCAGCATCTGCCAGCCTTTCTGGTATCTGGGATTACAGGTGTCTGCTACCATGTCTCCCTTGATGTAGCACTTTTAAACATTCCAAACTACTCCCAACTCAAAACTCCATCTTAAGAAACAAACACTAGTAATCATGATAAAAAGTAGAATATGTCATAAGATCAGTATTATGAGAGTTATAATAATAATAATTCATCAATGTTATTGTTATTATTATGTATGAACCTCAGAGAAGATCTCCCTTCTGATTGGGAGAATCAGGAAAACTCACTAAAGAAACAGAATTTTGGAATCTTACAGGATAGGCAGGTAGGATTGGAGCAGACAGAGAGGAGGGAATTTTAGACACAGAGCAGTATAAACAAATGTATGAAGGAGGAAGATTTCAGGTTGTGATGAGGGACTCACGAGTAGCTCAGTTTTTATTGGACAATAGGTTAAATGAGAGAAAATCAGGCAAAAAACCTAGAAAAGTACATAATGAGCAGATTGTAACATGAGGGAACTGGACCTCATTCAATAGGATCTTAGGAACTTTCAAAGGTTTTTGAGCAGGAGGAGGAAGGATGTGATCAAAAATTTTTCCCCCATGTCCTTTAGTGATCCAGGTGTAGTAGAAATAGCCTTGGATTTGGAGTCAGAGGACCTGGGTGTAGATCCTGGTTCTGCATATATTATTACCTTGTGACCTTGGGCCAATCACTTTTACATGAAGGTATTGGACTATAAGATCCCTAACGTCCGTTCCAGCTCTAAATAAAAACTAAAATCTCAAACTATCTCAATTCAATTAAACTCAACAAGCATTAATTAAACATCTACCTCACGCTAGATCTTAGGGGTTCAAAGACCAAAACAAAACATCACCTGACCTTAAGATGCTTACATTCTAGGGGAAAAAACCTGAAAACAGAAACAAATGCAACAATATAAAAAATAATGCAAAGTTACTGAGGAGTGGAGGGCAAGACTTACAACTGAAGAATAAAGAAGAAAAGTCCTCATTTATGTGGAAGGTAGAACCTGAGCTGAACTTTAAAGGGATCTCAGGATTTCAAGAGGTAGAAGGGAGAAGGGAGAGCATTCCAGACATGGGGTACACAGACCTGGTGTATAGACAAAGGCACAGAAATGGAAACAGAATATCAAGGTCGATTTGTCTGAAATAGAAAGCACATGAGGGTGATTAATGTGAAATCAGTTTAAAAAACCAAACAAACAGAAGCATTTCCATTTTATCCCAGAGGCAGAAAGGTAGCTTCTAAGGCTTCCTGAGGAGGGGACTGACATGGTCAGTCCTGTGCTTTGGGAAGATTGCTTTGGCAATTGCTTAGGGAAAAAAGTTTACTGTGGGGACAGATCAGAGGCAGGGAGACCAAATTAGGAAGCTAGGGAATATTCTGGGCAAAAGTAATGAAAGATTTGAATGAGAGTGGTGGTGATGTGAGTGGAAAGAGAGGCTAGAATTGACAAGACACAGCAACTAATTAGATATTGTTGGGGTGGGGTGGGGTGGGGGGCAGGAGAAGAATCAAAGATGCAACCAAGGTTACAAGACTGGGTAAATGGAAGGATGATGGTGCCAACAGAAATACCTGTCCATGCCAACTGCCCAAGGGTATGAGACATTCTATCTCCTGCCTCTGGGCATTTTCATTGGCTGTCCCCCATGCCTCTCTCTCCTTTTCTCCACTGCTGGCTTCTCTAGCTTCCTTCAGGTCCCAGCTAAGATTCCCCTCCCGATCCCCCTTAATTCTAGTGCCTTTCTTATTTTGATTATCTTCAATTTATCCTATATACAACTTGTTTGTCCCTAGTTGTTATATTGTCTCTCCAATTAGACTGTAAGCTCCTTGAGGAAAGGGACTGTTTTTGCCCTATAGCAATGTACATGATAAATCCACAATCAATATATAAGATTGTGGAAGAGTGATATCCCAAGTACTTAGCATGGTGCTTAGCATATAGTAGGCACTTAATAAATGCTTTTTGATGACTGCCTAACTGATGGCGATGCCCCTGCCAGGAACAGAAAATTTTGGAGGAAGGGTGGGTTTTAGAGGTATGAAAATTAATTCTATTTTGGACATGTTAAATTTAACATGTCTGCACGACAGCCAAGTAGAAATGTCCACTGTATGGTTGATGTCGTGGGACTGTAGCTCAAAAGAGATGTTTTTGGGGTGGATGGGCAATGAGTGAGGGACACGATCACACCTGTGATTTATTGTTAAAGGGAATATCTAGTGAGAAAATTATTTCTATGAATGAAGTTTGGCAGCTGCTTAGGAGCTCAGAGCCCTAGAAAGTTTGTCTGGGGAGCTGAGATTTCGTTTACTTGGGATCCACACTCAATCAATATTGTGTGTCAGAGACAACACTGCATTTGGGTCTTCCTGACTCTTAGGCAGGTTTGGTTTTTCCTGAATCCCACTGCATTATTCCAAGGCTGATTCCAAGGAGTCATCTGCATAGAGATGACAATTAAAACCCTGAAAGCTTGTGAGATCCCTACTATAAGGAGAAGAACCCAGCTTCCTCAACCATCTTGTGTCATAGACCTCTTTGGCAGTCTGTGGAAGCCTGTAGATGGACCCCTTATGAGAAGAATCTTTAATGCATAAAATAAAATATAGGGTGCATAAAAATAAGATTACAGAAGAAACAAATTATACTTAAACAGTTATCAAAATACTTTTAAAAATGTATGTATGATACTTTAAGAGCCAGTTCCTGGTAAAGTGAGAAAAGAGGGCCCCCGAATAGAACTTTGAGAACTACTATGCAAGGGGGCAAGGCAGGGATGATGAAGAAGCAGTGGTCAATTGGGCAGGAGGAGAACCAGAAGAGAAAAATGTCCATGAATACTTAGGGAGGAGAGAGTGTCCGTGATTTTCTGTATCAGGTACTACAGAATAGTCCATAAAGGGAAGGAGTAAGGAAAGACTTTTTTTTTTTTAGCATTTAAGAGATTCTTCTTAACCCTGGAGAGAACAACTTCAATTTAGGGATTGGGTTTTCTTTCCCTACTTTTCCTCTTCCCTAAGTCCTGCTTTCAACCATTCCTCCTTTTATACCTCTGAGTCTTAATTCCCTTATTTGCAAAATAGGAGTACCGTTCTTCTATATGGAGTCTATAGCAGTGTGCAGGATAAATCCACAATCACTATATCAGATTGTGGAAGGGTGAGTCTACGTTTGGGATTTTGTTTGCCTCTTCCACTAGAATGTGTGGACATTTCCATTGAAAGTCAGGAAAAAGACCATGGGTATAAATAGGGGCAATTCCGAAACCCCAACCTAAGTAGAAAAGATATGATTTCCTGGTCAGTAGCAACGTCCTAGAAAGTTTAGAGACTCAGCTTCCCAAATAGAGGAAGGGAGATTTCCTAGTCTGTGTCAACTTTTGGAAGTTAATTTTTCCTCTGGAGAGAGTCTAAACCCTTTGGGAAGTTGGACTCACCAAAATGTGTACGTATTTGGAGATCAGCTCTACCAGTACTGAGTTCATTTCCCCTCTAAGGAGAGTTGAACCCACAGACATAGCTAAGGAAATTTAGGCTTCCAGAATTGTGGTATGTTTAAATTCTTGATCTCCAAGTTCAAATGTCCTGAGCATCTAAAGCAGGTGTATACTGGGGCCTCTTGAAAGAACCAATTGTTAAGTTTCTACCATGAGTGTTGTGTACACATCAGAAATCAGCAAATGCTATAATAAGTCAATTGGACTTGATTTATTGTTTTGGTGATTGTCTAGATGTAAAAAAGTGATGGAGAAAATGCTAATAAAGCAGACTAAACTTAAAAGTGTCATGTATCATTTTTTGGAGAGCCAATTATTAAATATTCTCCAGCTATCCAGCTACTCTTCATTTGTTCAATCATCTACTTTCCAAAAAGAAAATTCTTGAGCCGAGTTATAGCTATGTTGTAGTCTGGAAAGTTTTCCTCCTTCCTCCTATATTACTTTTAATAAAACTAGGCATCTTTAAATCCTTTCCCATCAATTTAATCATTTGGACAGTTCTGAAAGTTCTCTGTGGCTGCTTGAAAAGGCTGGGAGGATGTGAAGTTTGGCATTGCAGGAGTAGTTTCCAACTGAGCAACCTTGAATAGGACAGTCCTAGTGAAGGGCTATTTAATATGAAGGAGAAAGGGAAGGAAATGTGCATTTATAGCACATACTATGTGTCAGGCAAACTAAATGCTTTTTGCAAATATTTTCTTATTTGATCCTCACAACTACCCTGTGAGGTAAGTGCTCTCATTATTCCCATTTCACAGATATGGAAACTTAGACAAATGGAGGTGAAGTCACCTGCCAAAGGTTGCATGACTAGGAAGTATCTGAGACCAAATTTGGATTCAGATCTTCCTAACTCTAGGCAAGGTACTTTATTCGCTGTGCCATCAGCTGCCTTACTGTACCCAGAGTCAGGAGGGACCTAGGTCTGAATTTTAGTTTTGACCTTATTAGTTCTATGACCTTGAGTATCTCTTTGACCTTCAGTTTCCTCACCTGTAGAACTGGGATGATATTACTTGTGCTACCTACCTCAGAGGTCATGTATGAGGAAAGTACCTTAAAAGCTCTAAGAAGTACTATATGGGGGGTGGTGGGGAGCAGAGGCAAGATGGCGGAGTAGAAACAGCACTTCCAAGGTGCTCTGTCCCACACAACTTCCAAATAATGTAAAAGGGGACTCTGAACAACTTCTGGAGCCCCAGCACCCACAGAATGACACAGAGAAGCTAACCTCCTGCTGAGGACAGCCCAGGAGCCCTGCAGGGAGTGGCCAGCACATCACTCTGAGAGCAGGCAGCGCAGCACCCTGGGAACTGAGAGCGCAGTGCTCTGGGAGCTGAGCCCAGGCCCCGTGAGCTGAGGTTTTAGCCCCAGGGAGGCTGGGCCAACAGCTGGCTGGAGGGACCCCAGAACACCAGCAGCTGTGGTGATTCCAGAATTATCAGCACAGATATGCCTAGGACAAAGTGAGAGGTTAGTGCCCTATGGACTTTGGGACCAGTATTTGGGAAACGCCTCGGCTTCCTCCCCTGGGGGCGAAAAGCAGCTGAGGAGACTTGGCACAGACGCCATTTTGCAGCTTCAGTGGCGGCTCTAGCTCCTGGTCTTCGAACTGTAGGGAGACTCAGCAATCAGTCTGGGGATTAATCGCTCTTGCTTTAAACTTCCTGGATCTGGATTGTGGTCTGGGGGGGAAGTTTGGGGTGGGTATCCAATTTGCCAGAGCGGGTGGAGGCTTTGCAGAGGCCACCCAACCTGCGGAAGTTGTGAAGACCCCACGTTTGGGCGGAAGCTCTCCTTTCTGGTGGCAGAATCTTACTGTGGCAGCAAGCCCCAAAATCAAGTAATTAAGTGGCAACATGCCTAGGCAAAAGAAACAAAATATACAGAAAAATTCAACATTGGACTCCTATTTTAGGGGCAAAGAGGATAAAAGCATGGAGGTGGACCGTGAGGTCAGAACTCCTGCACCAAAAGCCCCAAATGAAAATACAAGCTGGCTACAGGCCATAGAGGACCTTAAAAAGCAGATAAGAGAAGTGGAGGAAAAATTGGGAAGAGAAATGATAAAGATTCAAGAAAAGTATGAAATGACAGTCAACTGCCTGACTGAGGAAAATAACACCTTAAAAAACAGACTAACTCAAATGGCAAAAGAGGCTCAGAAAGGTAATGAGGAGAAGAATGCCTTAGAAAAGCTGAATTTGCCAGATGGAAAAAGAATCTTGAAAGCTCACTGAGGAGATTCATTCCTTCAGAGTTATACTGGAGCAAATGGAAGCTAGTAACTTTATGAGAAATCAACATGCTGTTAAACAGATCCAAACAAATGAAAGAATAGAAGGCAATGCGAAATATCTCATGGGAAAAACCACTGACCTGGAAAATAGATCTAGGAGAGATAATTTAAAAATTATTGGACTACCTGAAAGCCATGATCAAAGAAAGAACCTAGAAAGCATCCTTCAAGAAATTCTCAAGGAAAATTGCCCTGATGTTTTAGACCCAGAGGGCAAAATAGAGGTTGAAAGAATCCACCCATCACCTCCTGAAAAAGATCCCCAAAATAAAACTCCTAGGAATATTATAGCCAGGTTCCAGAACTCCCAGATCAAGGAGAAAATACTACAAGCATCCAGGAAGAAACAATTTCAATATTGTGGAAACACAATCAGAATAGCACAGGACCTGGCAACTTCTACACTGAGGGATCAAAGGGCATGGAATATGATATTCCAGAGGGCAAAAGAGCTGGGATTGAAGCCAAGGGTCACCTACCCAGCAAAACTGAGTATCTTGTTTCAGGGGAAAATATGGTCATTCAGTGAAATAGAGGACTTTCAAGCACTCTTGAGGAAAAAAACCAGAGTTGGATAGAAAATTTGACATCCGGATGCAAGAAGCAAGAGATGCCTGAGAAGGTAATCAGGGAAAAGAAATCAAAAGGAACTTATCAAAGTTGAACTATTTACATTCCTATATGGAAAAACAATAACTGTGTCTGATGAAACCTTTATCATTATGAAAATAATTGAAGAAGGGTATGTGGGCATATGTTTACAGGTATACATGGATAGAGGGCACAGGTTGAATTTGATGGGAAGGGATGATTCTTAAGGGGTGAAGTTAAGAGGTGAGAGAGGAAAGTGGCAAGAGGAGATGGGGAGAGACAGGGTAGGGTAAACTATCTCATGTAGAAGAGGCAAGGGGAAGTAGTTGCAGGGGAGGGGAAGAATAGGAAGGCAAAAAGGCAAAACCCTATTCTCATTGAATTTGGCTCAGGGAGAGAATCACATACATACTAAATGGGATATCTCACCCTGCAGGAGAGTAGGGGAAAGGGGGATGAGAGGAGGGATGATGAAAGGGGAGGGCATTCTTGGGGAGGGGGGAGGTTGGAAGTAACCACTATCAAAGAGGGACAGGATCAAAGTAGGGAATGGACCAGGTGGGAGGTGAGATGGATGGGGGGGAAATATAAGCAGTCTTTTACAATGTATCTACTATGGTAATGTTTTGCATAGCTATACATGTACAACACATACTGAAATGCTTATCTTCTCAGAGGGAGTAGGTAACAAGGGAGGAAGGGAATGGATCTGAAAATCTAAGTTCTAAAATTAAATGTTTCATAAGGTGTCCAGGCATTGGGGCTCAGAGATTCACCTTGCCCTAATGGCAAAGTCGAAGGGGGTATGGGAGAAGATATGGGAGAGAACAGATTGGATGAGGGGATATCTAGTGGGACTGCTACTCTGGGGTGGTGGGTAGGGAAAAAATGGGGGAAAAAGTGTAACTCAAAATCTGGTGGAAATAAATGATGTAAACCAGAAGTTAATAAAGTATTTGTTTTAAAAAAAGTACTTTATGAACAGAAACTATTATCATTTTTACTCCTAATGGGCATTTGTTAAATTTTCTATGTATGCACGTATGTATGCATGCATGCATTGTATGTATGTATGGATGGGTGGATGGGTGGATGGGTGGATGGGTGGATGGATGAATCAGTATTGTAAACTTCTGGTTTACATCATTTATTTCCACCAGATTTTGAGTTACACTTTTTCCCCCATTTTTTCCCTACCCACCACCCCAGAGTAGCAGTCCCACTAGATATCCCCTCATCCAATCTGTTCTCTCCCATATGAATGGATAGATGGAAGCTATACCACAGGCTGCTTCTCAGCTTCCACAAATCAGAGAGAAAAACAACTAATAGGAGTAAGACATGTGAAGCTTCAGGATAACCTTGGAGGTGGAATTTCATAGTTTGTGAAAATATTTTCACTTAACACCTTGATCCATTGCTCTTTTAGGTCAAGAAAAACATCTTCCTTTTCCTAATAGACTCCATCCTGAATGAAGAGAGATTGAGTTTAGAGCTCTCCCTAGGAGAGTTTGAGACTGCAGACTTTGGCTTTCCTGACCTTGGCATAGATGTAAGACATTAGGGTCCAACTTTTAACAGACATTGGGATTGGCTATCTCAAGGACACATGTTTCTAACAGGGGAGACTTCCTGACAGATTGTTTGGTTCTATGTCTGGCCTGAAAGATTGTTTCTTCATCCTTAAGCTCTTCTTCTAGCAGAGACCGAAGCCTAGAGTTGTCTGTCTGGATGGTTTTACTGGTCCATTTGTTCATTCATTTATTCACTTTAACATTTACTCGGTACTTATACTTAATATTAACCCATATATTTAATTGAACATTTATCAACATTTAGTCGAACCTACTATGACCATTCATTCATTTGCTTTTCAGTTCAACAAATAGTGAATACACACTTTGTGTATGTCTGTGCAATGTTCAAGTGAAATGCTAAATGTGGAAGATGACACCATTTATGTCTGCCCAAATTGCTATAAATTCAGGTTGGCACTACCTTCGTCAGGTAGGGGGTCAGTCAAGAACTTTGAGTTTATGTTACTGCTTTTTCTGCATAGTCTTTCAGTCTTGGGCAGACAGCATGGATTCGAGCATGAACTAAGCCTCAGGGTTGTTAGAAAATTTTGTTCTATCTAAAAAAGCAAGAAGTTGGGTACAATTTCTAGCTTAAGGATTTTAGAAAGAAAATGCTCAATTACCCACTTATGTTGAATAATATGTTGTAGGGATATGAACTATGGAATACCACACACTCTGAAGAATTAAAATTCAGCACCATTTGGGGGATGATGGAGGGGCACTACTATGGCTGCAAGCAGGCTACAACACTGAATAAATGAGTTCAAAGAATAGCAAAGAAATGTCTTGTGGAAAAAGAAGGTGAGTTGGTCATTTGGTGAAATAGGGATAATTGGTATGTGACCTGTGTGCTCTATTGTCATGCTGGGAATGTCAAGAGATAATGAGACAGGCAGACCCCAGCACTTTGTGGGGCTCTCCTGTGATGAATCTATAGGAAGATATAGGTGAGGGTTATACTTATGGGCAGCAGTGGATGGACTGTGATCTGTGTTGTAAGAGAGAACATTGACATTGATGGGAACCCAGATGCAGTTGAACATTCAAATTGAACAGCACCTTTTCCAAGAACAAAATTAGGGCTGACGATCTTGATTCTTTGCCCAAATCACTAAGCTGGGGTCCAGTGCTGTCTCCTTCCCAAGTCATACACTCTTACTCATTTGCTCAGGGTTCTGTTTAAGGATCTGAAGTTTCTATGCTATTCATAGGTACAGGGAGTCAGGGTTATCAGGGATGGGGAATGAAAGAGAGCAAGGTCAAGCCTGTGATGTCTATCTGCCCAAAGCCTGCCCATAACTAGTGGAAATGCTCATAAGACAAGAAGAAAAGAAGGGATTCAGAAAGAGAATGAGACATCATTTACATCATGGAGGCCAAAGAGCACCTTCCCATGATGAGAACTGACAAAACTTCACAGCATGCCCCGGTGAGGGATGAGAATCCAAGGGAAGCCACAGGATGCATGACACAAGCTTTCATTGATCACCACACGCATGATGTTTCCATGATAGCACTGTCTAGGAAGTCATTAATACTGGGGAGAAGAGAATGCAGTATTTGACAATAGTTGTTTTTTGTTTTTTTTTAAGATGGCTGCATTAAAAATACATCTGAAATTCAGGACACAAAGGGTCCAAATGGTGTCATTAAATTTCTTGTGGAAGAAGGTCTCTGAGGATAGCTGGCTCTGCTCTTTGCAGAAAAGTTGAAGAATTTCACTTGTTGCATGGGGGCAACATTCTGGATTCTTCTCATTCTCTTGTCCCTGCTGTCTGTCTGTCTCTCTTCCTTTCTCTTTCCCTCTCTCTTTCCTTTTTGTATCTTCCCACTTCCCCGGGTCTGCTAAGGAGACGAGCATTATTAAGTTGCAAATATGCTGACGCCAAAAATAGAAGATGGAGCCTTATAAACATTTTGCATATTTTGGTTGAATTTGTTGAAAATAGTACAAAATATGCTCACAGTTGGCATCTAGAATGCAAATATTAGGAATCCAGGCCCTTGATGCATTATGGTTCTCAACAGTGAGGGATGGCATATTCCAGTAGCTCTCATGTGAATTCTTCATTTGGTAGAGTGACAATAATATCAGCAACTTGCTTGTACGGTGCATGAGGAAGGTACATGTGGCCATGTTACAATCGTTCCATTGGAGGAGAACTTAGTGTGCAGCCAGAAAACAACAAAGTGAAGTTCCAGCATCATCAACGCTACTGGTTTTTTAAATGTATTTCTTTTTCTCTACTCCCCCTTCCTCATGAAAAGAAAAAAAGGAGTTAGGAGATCAAAGCTCACAGAGGGGCTTTTGGACCTAAAGCCACGTCCTTTCATGTTCCTGTACAGGAAGGTTAAGTGTTGAGCTTTTAAGTGAGGAAATAGGCAGTTTGTGTGAGAGGCTTGATAGAACTCTCTACCTACCCAAAGCTTAAATGTGCCTGACTGGTTTTTATGGCAGACAGTAAATTAGTCTTCCCTTTCCCTCTGACAGGTGAGAAGCAGCTCTCCCATGAACAGTGGCTATCACCATACATCTGGCACCTCACAGGTGAAGCTTTCCCATTCAGAATGATGACTGAAAAAGAAAAACAAGATGTCTTTCCCGGTTATAAATTTAACTCTTCTATGATTAGTCTGGGCCCAATTAGGACACCCCTGGGGTTCAGGCTATGGCTGAAGCACAGGTTGAAAGCCTGATTAGCTCAGGTCTCTTGATACTTGTTCTTGGTAGTAAATGCTGGCACATGGAGTATTGATTTTCATTTAGATATCTTAATGTTTCCAGACAATCCCGGCAGATGTGGGCTGAACTCAGATCCGAGCGAGCACGGAGCATGGGTGGGGGGGCTATAATCTGTGAGCATTTTTCTTGCTTTTTTGTTTCATTTTTCCTAAACTTAACTGATTTGGAATCAGGAGATATAAATGAAAAATGCAGAGTTGCCCTATCAATCATGGCATGCGCAAACATTGCCACTGCCCTTTTCTAACATCCTATTACCACCGGGTAGTTGGCTAGTCAAACAGGAATAAAAATTACACGGCAAACATCATAAGTTAGGCTTGATTTGTTGAGCAAGAGGCCTGACAATTCGGTAAGAGTTATATACCTCGGCTTCGCTGAAAATCAGCCTTGTTATGGCTCTGGTACGTCTATAAAGATTGTTCATTTCATATAAAACAGCTACCTGCACTGAAAGGCCTGAGAGGAAGAATGATGCTGGTTATAAATATAGAGGAAAATCTATTTGTCTGCCCCTTCATGCTGTTAGCAAGTCACACAGTGCAGCCCTTCTGCTATTCCTAGGCAGCAGGGGGAGTTTTCCACGGCCACCTTTGGCTATCATCGGCTGGCCTGGATCGTAGCACATCATCCCTCTTTGTCATATGAGATAAAGCAGTGAAGTGTGACCACTGGCACCGCATTGCACTCTGCCCACCAGGAGGACGGTAATGATAATGAAAAACTAGACTGAGCTTCGTCGAAGCCCGATGCGAGGGGAAGGCTGTCTGTCGGCCGGCTGGGAGAACCGTTAATGTCAGAAAAGATAAATAGAAATTATTAGAATTGGTTTGGGAGGGATTTTTATAGGGCAGGGTTGTATTCCTTTAAAGATACATTATCAGACTGTTAAATCTGATTTCAAGCTGCTGGGTAATTAAAATGATTAACATTCTTTACTCATGGAGTTCGATTCATTAAAGTTTTAAACGCCCTTTATGTTCAAAATCGAGGAACAGCACATTCATGTTGACTTATGCCACTAATCACTCAATTGGGCCTTGTGTTTTGTTTGTTGGAAGTCTTAAAACCAGCCATGTCCCTTCCCAAACTATGGGAGCACATCACCTAGAAAGTACCAAGCTCTGACTGTACTTTCAACAAATACAATTTCAAAGAACATTTATTAAGTACCTACTATGTCCATGGTGTGCTTACACATGTCTTTTCTCAAAGGAGAGAAGGAGGGGAATTTTTTAAAAGGAAGCTCCTAAGAGTTCCCCTTCAAGTTGGCTTCCTCACTTTGGAAATATCTATGTTTCCCAGATGCCTAATGCACTATTTCTCCTCTTAAGAATTAGGGTACTAGAGTGGGAGCTTGTCATGCTCAAGGTTTAAAGATACCTTAGAGATCATTTAATCCCATTCCACCTTTCTATAGATAAGGAAACTGAGACCCAGAGAATGTTAAGAACTCTGCCACAGTCATGTAATTAATATGTGACATAGCTGAAACTTGAACCCAGGCCTCTTGTTTCCAATTCGAGTGCTCTTTCTATTGTACATTACTGCATCCTTCTATCTTTTTCTTTTAAGTTTTAATTTATAGCAAGTTTTATTTATACCCTTGGTTTTTACATCATAGTCATGTCTGGATATCTCCCTCCCCACAATGAGCTTTAAACAAAGGAAAACATTTGCAGCTCCTAGTAAAGGTCCCACCCCCATCTCCCCAGGCTCTGAGCTCAGATGGACCTTGTCCAATTATAGGAGTGGTGCTCAAAACTTGTTCTTTCTTTGGTTCATTTTTTTCCATTGAAGATTTACTCTGGGAAATTTTGGAACATAGTTTGTATCTAAATCTTCACTAATGTGAGCAAATAGATTCCCTATATTTAGCGCTATACCAGATGCTTAATAAATGTTTATTGATTGATTGATTTCCAAGATTCTCTATAAGTATTCAAGGTAACAATGGTACTAGGTACCGAACAACCTTTATTTTATCCCAAAGAAACTGAAGAAGACACAAAAAGTTCATAGAAATTGTCCATAAAAAATGCAGAAATTGTAAAAAGGGACTTTTAATAGCCCATAAGGAATGGACAATCCAATGAGTCTCTCTTTGCCTCAAGGTCCTATTGAGTCACATTCCTCTACTCCTCTGTAGACTCTTGGTGCTACATTGTGGTTTCACAATTAAGGTCTCTTCAACTCTAAGTCTGTTATCCTGTGAACATTCCCTTTGGACCCAAATCATCCAAACAACTTGTAATAACTAAGGACAAAGCCCAGGTACTTTGTGCCTCCTTATCATGGCTTTCATCCCTTACATCTGTCAAGACACAGGAGCCAAATGCATGATCCTGTTACCTCTAGAAGGTTCATTGCTCAGAAGATTTTTCTTTTCTGGAGAGAACTTTGGATTTCTGAACTCTTGAACTTAGGCAGAGTATCAGAGCAATCTCTTGTAAGTTGAGTTAGGGTCACCCAAGAAATCTTCTTTGCATAGAAAGCTACATTCTAGGATCACGCCAACTAGGAAATTCATCTCATTTGGCTAGAAGGAAAGACGACAGAACTCCAAAATTGAGGTTACTCTTGAGATTAACCACAAGGATACTGCTGGCCAGGAAATTCCCTCCTACATCTAGAAGTCCAGATTCTAAGATCACACAGAATAAGATATGATCCCTGCTCTAACTAGGAAACAATGTTCAAGAATAACGTCATCCACAAACTTCCTTCTCAAACCATGTGAGTAAGCCCATGTGAAACTCTGCCATATATCTCTCCAAAGTACCGTTAATGGCTGCTGGTGGTTGTAGTCCCAATTGTTGTTTCTCTTCAGAAGAAAGGTAGAAGGGAAAGTGCTGAAAAAGGATCCAGAGTTCTCAATGGAAATTCCTTTTTAAGTTCAGTACACAGGAAGTGGCTTCTTTCAATGGAATCTGAAAACCCAATAATCTAACCTGACCAAATAAGTTTGTTATAGTTTCAAGATGAATTCACCTCGTCATTGAATCCTCTTCTTCAGGGGGAATCAAGGTTCAGAACCAAAACAACCAGTTCTTTGGGTAGCCTCTACTCTTGACATTTAATGAGAAGTGTCTTTTATTTTCTCAACAAGGAACTAAGGGCCATGTTCATTGAATTTATAAAGAGATGCTATCAAATCTCAAATAAAGGCTTACTCTCTTACAAGGCCATGAAATCCAAATAAAAGCTCACCTCCTACTAAGCTCATCAACTTGATTAGGGGAACTTCTTCAATCATTCTGTTATACAATCAATAAAAACCACCTGACAGTAACCAACTGAGCATTTTGTCAAGCATTTTGTACATCTAGTTCCAAACATTTCAATCAAAATGAAGAAAACATTTCTTCACTGGAACTAAGATTTGTTACTGCAATTAATTATGCAGGGTTCAGCTTTGTTTTAATTTATTGTAATATTGTCAATGTTGTTCTCTTGATTCTAGTTACTTCACTTTGCATCAATTCATTCAAGTTTTCTTATGTTTCCTTGAATTCTTTATATTCATCATTTCTTATGGTACAATAATATTCCTTGTTACCTATATACCACAATTTATTCGGTCATTCCCCATCAATGGACACCTACTTTATTTCTAGATTTTTGCTGACATAGAATGCTGCTATGAATATTTTGGCATATATGGGGGTATATATTTTGGTGTATAGGGAAATCTTCTTGAGAGTTATACTAGATAGAGGAATCTCTGGGTAAATATGAGCAATTTAGTGCTTTGTTTCTTTGTTCTTTGTGCGTTCAACCCTTTTGTCCATTTCAGATAACAGTGAGGTTCATTTGATACTTATTCCTTCTACACCTTCTTCCATGTTTGTATACTTGTCTTTTTATGCACCCTAATTATGACAAATGTTAAGTTTCAGCTCTTCTTTCTCCATTTTACGTTAGCACATTCATTTTATCCTCTCTTCTCTTCCCCTTCTTCAAATCCTCAAAACTAAACCAATCCACCCCAAGTCCTCTGTTTTTCTTATTTTATTGCCTTTAATGACCTTTTAGTACACTAAAGATCTGAAAGAACACTTGTTTCTTCTACCTCTATTAGAATGTTTCCACTGCATCATCATAGCTCATTCCAACAATTCAAATAAATTTAACTTGCTAGATTTCTATAGAACCTTGTATTTGTATTTCAAAGTTCCTCAGCTATGGTTTTCTCATCAGAAATACCTGAGAGTTCTCTATTCCATTAAAGATACATTTCTTCCTATCAAATTACACTCAAATAAGGGTTTTTGTTGTTATCGTTGTTGTTGTTAACCTATATTTTTTGCCTTTTTGAATATCTTATTTTAAAAGCTCATGTTTATTGTAGAAACTGCCATGTTTTGTGTCATCCTAACTATAACAGTTCATGTTTCTTTCTAGATGCTTGGGATATTTTTTTCTTTGGCATGGGAGTTCTGAATTTTGGCTATCACATTCTTGGGACTTTTCCTTTTTGAGATTTTTCAGGAGGTGATCAGTGGATTCTTTCTAGCTTTGTTTTGCCCTCTGATTCTAATGGATCTGAGAAGATTTCATTTATGATTTCTGGAAATATAGTATATAGGTTTCTTTTCAATCATAGTATTCAAGGAGTTCGATGATTCTTAAATAGTCTCTATTCATTTTCCAAGTCAGATTTATGTTTTTGTTTTTAGAGGCAATCAGGGGTAACTGACTTGCCTAGAGTCACAGATCTAGTAAGTGTGTGAGATCAGATTTGAAGCCATGTTCTCCTGACTTCAGGATCCATACTTTATCCATTGCACTTGTCCGTTCATATGTTTTAGATATTAGATATTTTATTAGTAGCTAGATGGCCCAGTGGATAGAGTGCTAGGCCCAGAGTCAGGACAACCTGAGTTTAAATCTGGCCCCAAACACTTAGTAGCTATGTGACTTTGGGCAGGTCACTTAATCTTTGTTTGCTTTAATTCACTGGAGAAGGAAATGGCAAACCACTACAGTATCTTTCCCAAGAAAACCCCCATGGACAATATGTTCTACGTGGTCACAAAGAAACAGACATGACTGAACAAGAACAATTTTATATTTCTTTTATTTTTCAATATTTCATTCTAATATTTCTTGTTATTTTATGGAGTTGGTGATTTCTGTTTGATCTATTCTAGTTTTCAGAGAGGTCACTTCTTAAGTAAAATTTACCACTTTTAAGCAAGAAGGAGCCAAGATAGCAGAGTAGAGGCAGAAACTCAGAGAAACTTTCCCAATACCCCTCAAAACAACTTTATAATAATGCATCAGATCAAATTCCAGAGTAGCATAGCCAAAAAAAGTTTGGGATGAGATATTTTTCCAGCCCAAGACAACTTAAGAGGTTAGAATGAGAGGTCTATGATACCAGGGTATGGACTAGCCCACAGTATACATTAAGTAAACACTAGTAGTGGGCCTTGGAAGTAGTTGCAGCAGCAACAGCTTTGGGGGCTTTTAATTTAGAGATGGTAAGAGGATTGGGCAACAGGTCAGAAAGAGATTACTATGAACCTCGAGTCAACAATGGGTGCAGGACTAGGTGCTATTTTAGTAAATCCATTGCCCATATGCATTTCTAGGTCACTATTCAAGGGCAGAGAGGAATGCTTGTTGTCAGTCACAAGAGACCAGGGACTGCAATCATGATTCCAGGGCAGAGAGGAGCACTAACACTTATACCTACAGGGGAGCAGGAGCCCCTCTCTTCCCCAGTTCATGCCACCCTGGTAGCTTGCAGAACCCCCAGAACTAGTTCTGAAAAGAACAGCATGAAAAAGCCTGAAGCTTGGGATAGTGCCTACCTATCCCTAGGCAAGCCTAGGCCAACTCTAACATAAAATTCAAAGTCCAGAAATAAGCTGGAAAAATGAGCAAACAACAACAACAAAGAATCTGACCATAACAATCTACTATTGTGACAGGGAAGATCAAGACACAGATTCAGAAGAAAAAAATAATGTCAAAATAGCTACAAGAAAAGCCTAAAAGAAAAATAAAATGCATATTGGACATAAGTCCAACAAGAACTACTGAAAAAGCTAAAGAAAAAAGATAAGAGTGATAGAGTAAAAATTTATAAAGGAGAGGCAAAAAAAAATTATGAAAAGAAAATCAACCACTTGGTCAAAAAGACACAAAAATACTGAAGAAAGTAGCACTTAAAAAAACAAAATTAGACAAAAGGAGAAAGAGGTACAAAAACTTGCTAAAGAAAGTAATTCCTTAAAAATTAAAAATGGACAAGTGGAAACTAATGACTCCATAAGACAATAAGACAATAAAATAAAATAAAATAAATGAAAAAATAGAACAAAGTATGAAATACCTTGTTAGAAAAACAACTGAGCTGGAAAATAGATCAATGACATATAATTTTAGAATTACTGGACTACCTGAAAGCTATGATAAAAAAAAGAAAATAGACATCATCTTTCAAGAAATTATAAAGAAAAACTACATTAGTATTTTAGAACCAGAGGGTGAAATAGATATTGAAAAAAAAATCTACCAATTACCTATGGGAAAAGATCTCACAATGAAAACTCCTGGGAATATCACAACCAAATTTCAGAGCTCCCAGATCAAGGAGAAAATCTTGCATGAAGCCAGAAAGAAACAACTCAAATACCATGGAGCCACAGTCAGAATTGTACAAGATTTAGCAGCTTCTACCTTAGAGGAGTGGAGGGCTTGGAATATGATATTCTGGAAGGCAACGGAGCAAGAATTAAAACCATACATAGCCTACCCAGAAAAACTGAGGATAATCCTTCGGGGGGAGGGGGGGGTGAGAAATGGATATTTAATGAAATGGAGGACTTTCAGGCATTCCTGGTGAAAACATCAGAACTGAATAGAAAATTTGATATTCAACCAGAAGATCCTAGAGAAGCATAAAAAAAGTAAATAAGAAAGAGTAATCTTAAGGGACTTAATAAGGTTAAATTGATTATATTCCTATATGATATGATGATATATGTAACTCCTAAGAACTATATTATTATTAGGGCAATTAGAAGGATTCTTCATAGACAGAACACATAGGAATGAGTCTATTAAGATTAACTAAAAATAATGAAGGGGTAAGAAAGAAGACTGCACTGGGAGAAGGGCAAAAGGAGAGGAAGAATGGGGCAAATTATCTTACCTAAAAGAGGCACACAATGAAGAGATTTTATACTGGATGGAAAATTGGAGTGGTGTGGGTAACATTTGAATCTCATTCTCATTGAATTTGATTCAAAGAAAGAAGAATATATATGTACATACTCTGCTGGACACAGAAATCTATCTTACCCAATAATAAAGCAAGAAGGGAAGGGTATAAAGAAAGGGGAGAGACAAAACAAGGAAAGTGGATCAATGGAGGAAATGGTCAGAAGCAAGACAGATTTTTTAAGGAGGGACAGGATAAAGAGAGACAGAGAAGGATAAACCTAACAAAACAGGTTGAAAGAAAAGTAGTTAGTAATGGTAACTGTAAATGTAAATGGATTGAACTCACGTATAAAACAGAAGTGAAGAGTAGAATAGATTAGAAACCAGAATCCAACAATATATTGTTTGCAAAAAATACACTTGAATCAGAAAAATACACAAGAGTTAACAAAGAGAAACATACAAAGGCTCTGGAGCAGAATCTATTATGCTTCAGCTATGATTAGAAAGGTAGGGGTAACTATCATAATCTCAGACAAAACAGAAGCAAAAATAGACCTAATTAAGAGATAAGCATGGAAAATATATTTTGCTAAAAGGTACCAAATATAATGAAGTTCCATCATTACTAAATATACATGTATAAAATGGTAGAGCATTCAAATTCTTAAAGGAAAAATTGTGAGTTATAGAAGGAAATGATAAAAGTGAGCTAGTGGGGGACCTTAACTTTCCCCTCTCAAAATTAGATAAATCCAACCATAAAATAAATAAGAAAGAAATTAAACTTTAGAAAAATAGATATGACAGACCTCTGGAGACAACTGAGTGGGAATAAAAGGGGGTATACCCTTTTCTCAGAAGCAGATGGCAACTTCAAAAAAATTGACATTGCATTAGGGCATAAAAACCTCATGAGGAGATGAAGAAAAACAAAAATATTAAATGTAGACTTTTCAAATCATAATGCAATAAAATTACATTTAATAAAGGGTCTGGCAAGCAGAAAATAAAAATTAGTCATAAAATAATAATCTAATCCCAAAGAATGAGTAGTTCAAAGAACAAATGATAGAAACAATCGATAATTTCATTAAAGATAATGACAGCAATGAGACAACATACCAAAACAGTAGCCAAAGCAGTACTTAGGGGAAAATTTATATTTCTAAATGCTTTTACCAATAAAAAAGAAATAGCAGATCAATGAATTGGGCATGAAATTTAAAAAGAAAAACTAGAAAAAGAACAAATTAAAAAATCCTCAATTAAACTCCAAAGAGAAATCCTGAAAATCAAAGGAGAAATTGATGAAACTGAAAGTCAAAAAGCCTTTGAACTTATAAAACTAGGAGCTCATTTTAGGGGGAAAGATGATAAAACAGATCAACCATTGCTTAATTTGATTTTAAAATAAGAAAGAAAAAAAACCAAATCACCAGTACCAAAAATAAAAAGACTGAATGTACCACCAATGAAGATGAAATTAAAGAAATTATTAAGAACTATTTTGTTCAATTATGTGCCAATAAATATGGCAATCTAAGGGAAATATATGAATATGTACAAAAATATAATCTATCTAGATTAAGAGAAGAGGAAATAGAATATTGAAACAATCCTATCATAGAAAAAAGAAATTGAATAAGCCAAAAAGGAGGTCCCTAAAATAAAAATCCCTAGAACCAGATGATTTACAAATGACTTTTACCAAGCATTTAAGGAATAATCAATACCAATACTATATAAGCCACTGAAAAAAATAGGTAAAGAAGGAGTCCTACCAAATTCCTTCTATGATACAAATACGGTTTTGATACCTAAACCAGGGAGAGCAAAAACAGAGGAAGAAAAGTATAAACCAATTTCCTTAATTAATATCAATGCAAAAACTTTAAATAAAACACTCACAAGGAGATTATAACCATATACCAGGTATATATCGGGAACTCAGGGCTGGTACAGTATTAGGAAAACTATCAATATAATTGGCCATATCAATAATAAAAAGTTTTTTACAAGCCCATGATTATCTCAATAGATGTAGAAAAAGCCTTTGACAAAATACAGCATCAATTCCTATTAAAAATACTAGAAAGCACAGGAATCAATGGAACCTTTCTTAAAATGATAAGTAGTATCTATTTAAAACTATCAGCAAACATTATCTGTAATGGGGATAAACTGGAAATCTTCCCAGTGAGATCAGGATTGAAGCAAGGATGTCCATTATTACAACTGTTATTCAATATCATACTAGAAATGCTAGCTATAGGACAAGAGAAAGCAATTAAAGGAATAAAAATAGTCAATGAGAAAACAAAAGTACCACCCTTTGCAGATGATAGGATGGTATACTTAGAGAACCATAGAGAATCAACTAAAAAACTAGTTGAAACAATCAATAACTTCAACAAAGTTGCAGAGTATAAAATAAACCCACATAAATTATCACCATTTCTATATACTACCATCAAAACCCGTGGCAAGAGATAGAGAAATTCCATTGAAAGTAACTGCAGATAATATAAAATATTTGAGAGTCTGCCTTCTAAGACAGACGCAGGGACAACATGAAAAAAATTATAAAACACTTTTCACAGAAATAGACAGATCTAAACAATTTGAGATATATTAGTTGCTCATGGGTAGGCCAAGCCAATATAATAAAAATGGCAGTTCTACCAAAGTTAATTTATTTATTCAGTGCCATACCAATCTACTAAAGAATTATTTTAAAGAGCTAGAAAAGCCTTTCTATTTCGGGCTTCATCTAGAGCAGCAACTGCCACTGCCACTGCTGAGATGTTGATGCCCAAGAAGAACTGAATTGCCATCTATGAATTCCTTTTTTTTTTTTTCATAGGTTGGCATTTTTTATTTAAGCTGAAGAACAGGTTATGAGGGGGGTGGGGGCAAGGGAAGAGCCAGGGAGCCGAAAGCCTCTCATCTGTGTCTGCTCCAGACGGGGTTGATTCTGATTTCTGAGCCTTGGTCCAGGGCACACAAGGAAGCACACGCTAAGATGAGGTTCCAAGGGTACAGGCTGAGGAAAACACGGGGGTGGCCAGAGTTACACATCCGGCCAGAGGTGGAGGCTGGGATTCTCCTTGGATCAGCAGCACCGCTTCCTTTTGGGAACTGAAGCCTAGTGAGAAGTCCCATCCCACATATTTCTTATAAAACATTCTTGTAGTTAGAGTCTTTGTGCTAAAGAATTCTTTCATCGCCTCTCTAACTTCTTGTACTTTGCTTCTAGTTTCTTTGAATAGGCATCCAACTTGTAAGCTGCCTGTTCAAGAGAGGCTACTTGCTCCTCAATTAAAGTGATCTGATCCAGATAAGGCTGAAGGGCGGCATATTTCTGGTTTAAGTCCTTTAGGTTTCTACTTATGTTTACTGCAATATCTTTCATTTCTAGATACTTCAAGCTAGTCAGTTTGTTCATATTTTCCAGAAGTTTATAATCTTCACTGGTGGCTGTCAGCTGACCCGTCAGGTACGTGGCCATTTTGGAGAACATGTCCTGGCACAGCCCGGTGATGTCCGCCTCGGCAGGCTCCGTGGCCTCCTCAGCCGTCTCCACCACGGCATCGTCTAGGCCCGGGAAGCGAGAAAGGAGAAAGGATGGAGGGAAGGATGGGTAAGGGAATGGGGAGGGCGAAGGGGGAGAGGGAGGGGAGGAGGAGGGGGAGAAGGAGGGGGGAAGGGGAGAGGGAGAGGGAAAAGGAAGGGAAAGGGGACAAGGAAGGGGGGGAAAGGGAAAGGGTGAGCAGTCTCTATGAATTCCTTTTTAAGGAGGGAGTAATGGTAGCCAAGAAGCATGTTCACATGCCAAAGCACCCTGAACTGGCAGACAAGAATGTGCCCAATCTCCATGTCATGAAGGCCATGCAGTCTCTAAAGTCTCACGGCTATGTTAAGGAGCAGTTTTCGTGGAGGCATTTCTACTGGTATCTCATCAATGAGGGCATTCAGTACCTCCAGGATTACCTTCACCTTCCCCCTGAGATTGTGCCCGACATGCTCTGCAGAAGTCATCCTGAAACAGGAAGGCTAAGGCCCAAATGTCTGGAGGGCGAGAGACCTGCACAACTTACTTGGGGTGAAGCTGATAGAGACACATATAGATGAAGTGCTGCTTCTCCTGGTGGTGCTTCTCCCTGGGGCTGGGTCAGCAACAGAATTCTAATTTAGAGGTGGACTTGGTCGTGGACGTGGTCAACCTTCTCAATAAAAACTGTAGAGATATGTTTCATATTGAATAAAATTTGGGGAAAAAAAAGCTAGAAAAGATAGCAACAAAATTCATCTAGAAGAACAGAAGGTCAAAAATATCAAGGAATCAAAGAAAGGAAGGCAATCTAGTAGTTCCAGATTGCACACCATATTACAAAGGGTAATCATTAAAACAATCTGGTACTGGCTGAGAAATAGAGTGGGGGATCAATGGAAACATTAAGTACATAATATATAGTAGTAAGTGACCGCAATAATCTAGAGTTTGATAAACCCAAGCTTTTGGAAGTAAGAACTCACCATTTGACAAAAATTTCTGGGAAAATTGGAAAGCACTTTGGCAGAAACTAGGTACAGAACAACTTTTCATACTGTGTACCAAGATAAGGTCAAAATGAATAAATGATTTAGCTTTGTTGTTGTTTCAGGGAGGCAATTGAGATTAAGCAATTTGCAGAGGTTCACATAGCTACTATTTGTGTGAGGCTGGATTTGAACTCAGGTCCTCCTGAATTCAGGGGCTAACTAATATGCCACCTGGCTGACCCAGATAAACAATTTAGATGTAAAGGATGGTATCAAAAGTAAATTGGGAGGGGTGGCTATGTGGCACTGGCCCTGGAGTCAGGAGAACCTGAGTTCAAATCCAGCCTCAGCTTGGGCAAGTCACTTAACCCCAATTGCCCTCCAAAAAAGCAAAAAATAAAAAAAAAAATAAAAAGTAAATTAGGGGATCATGGACAAGTTTACCTTAAGGGAAGAGTTTTTGACCAGATAAGAGACGGAGAGGATAACAGGAAATAAAATATATAATTTTGATTACATGAAATTAAAAAATTTTGGCATGAAGCCAATAGAGCCAAAATTAGAAGGAAAAGGAAACTGGGAAAAATTTTTATAGTAAGTTTCTCTGAAAAGCCTCATTTCTCAAATATATAGAGATTAGAATCAAATTTATAAAAATAAGAGTCTTTCTCCAGTTGACAAATGGCCTAAGGGTATGAAATGGGCCTTTTTCAGCAAAATTAAGTCTTCCTATAGTCATATGAAAAAAAATGTTCTAAATCATTGTTGGTTAAAGAAATGCAAATTAAAGCAACTCTGAAGTACCACCTCATGCCTATCAGATTGGCTCACATGACAGAAAAGGAAAATGACAAATGCTGGAGGACGTGTGGGAAAATAGGAATACTAATACCCTGTTGGTGGAGTAGTCCAATCATTCTGGAGAATAATTTGGAACTACGCCCAAAGGGTTATGAAATTCTGACCCAACAATACCACAGGTCTGTACCCCAAAGAGATGAAAGAAAAAAGAAAAGGATCTATATGAAAATAACACACACAAAATTGTTTCAGAAAAAACCTGGGAAGACTTATATAAAGTGAAGCAAAGTGAGGTGAGCAGAACTAGGAGAAAATTTTATGCGTAACAGCAATATTGTAACAATAATCCACTGTGAAATACTTAGATACTCTCATCAAATACAATAATCCCTGAAAATTCCAAAGGATTCATGACAAAAAAAATGATGAACTCTGAGTGCAAATTAAAGTATACTTCTTAAAAAACTTTATTTTTCTTGCCTTTTTTAAACAAACATATCTAATATTGAAATACTTTACATAATTTCACATGTATAATTGATATCACATTGCTTGCTTTCTCAGTGAAGTAGGAGGGGATGGAGGAGAGAGAATCTAGAATTAAAAATAAAAAAAAGAATGTTACAAATAAAAATTTTGAAAGTTTGTCACTTTTTCTTCTAAGCTACTTATAATTCTTTCTTCCAGAACTTTTATTTAATTTCTGAAAATCTCTTGTTTTACTTCTTCAAAAGATTCACAGGGTCCTTGTGGAAAATCCATTTTGCCTTTGAAATTCAGATTTACCATTCAGGTTGCCATTGTTAAGGAATTACTCTTTTTTTGGAGGATCTTTGAATTTGTATTAAGTTTTGATGCTGGTTTTCATTTTCTTTAATTACCCATCTCTCAAGTTTTAGATATTGAACTGGGGCTTTCTGTCAGTAAGGTGCTCCTTCCTGGTATGTTTTCGTGTAGAGTTGATAGAGTTGATAGGTCTTATTTGGACTTGCCTTGGGCCCCCTGGGTTATTGTGCTGACTTGAACCTCTTTGGGTTAACCCCTCCTTCATATCTTTGAAATTCAGGGAACTTGATCTTGTCTTCTTATAGCTCAGGATAAAGTGTTGGGGGTCTCTGAGACCTGGTACCTGAGCTATTCCTGTCTGATCACTGTGGCACTGTTATGCTGGTCTTTGTTAATTGACTGCTGCTGCTTCTCAGGACTTTCAAGGTCCCTATCCTGGGGCTTTCTGGTAACTCTGGGGCTTTTTGACCATCCTAGGGCTTTCTCATTGTGACCATCTGTTCTTGTTGCAATTAAACACAGATCCTGGTTAGGTTGTGCTCATACTCACTTTACTAAAAGTGAATGCCCTCTTATATCCTGTGGACTTCTGGATTACTTTTTATGCAGTTCTGGGGTAAAAGAAATCATTTGTTATAGTTTTTACTATTTTTTATCATTATTTCATCCACTGAGAATTTTATTTTTCTGGGGGGGTAGTTATATGGGAGTCAGTCAGTATGCTTCCCATTCAGTCAATCATCTTGGCAGGAAGTTGTCCTCCCCCACCTTCTTGGCCCCCCCCCCCCCATACTCTATTCTTAAGGTGGTATTATTTCTTTAATCTGAGCAGTTAAGTGGAGAGTGGGAGAAATGTGCTTGCTTAATTTAAAATGGTCTTCTCTCAGGCCAACCCACTTTTACTTGGGTTATCACCAACCCAAGTACATACATGCTTCATACCTTTCAATATTTCAAGGACCTATAATTTCCCTGGTGTGTTTATTTACTCCAATTACGATGGTCATAGCTCTTCTTTGACTTTGTAGATTGTCTCAGAGTTTATGTGGCTGAAAAATTCGATGTCCTGTGGCCAAGGATGAAGAACCCTTCCATACTCAGCTAACCTGATCCTTAGATGGCAGACCCATAGTCCATCACAAGGTCCACAGAGGAGGCTGAATACTGGCTCTGCCCTGTACAATCTAAATGACCTTTGACAAGATACTTAAGCTCTATGTGTTTCAGTTTCCTCATCTATAAAATGAGAGAATGAAACTACATGCTTCTCAAGTCCCAGCTAGCTCTAGATCTGGGGGCCTATAAGCTCATGATCTTTTCTAGCTTCCCTGCACTTGCCTTCCATTGCTAGAATCTTTGAGTAATCAGGGTCACCATTACACTGTGATGAAATACTGAAGGGCTCAAGTGTGGGATGTTTATAGCACACACACACACACACACACACACACACACACACACACACACACTACAAATATGCTTAATATAAAAAAATAATCAAGGCCTACAAGAGAACTCTCATTTTTCTTTGATAGATATTTCATTAGAAATTTCACCTGAAGTTTGAAGCTGAGAGCTGGGATTAAGAATTTGGATTTATCAACATCAATATCCTTTAGTTCATCTCTAATCACTGTGGCACCACTGTGCTGGTTTCTGGCCATTGCCTGCTGCTGCTCTTCAGGACTTCCAAGGTCACCATGGGGTCATGGTCATCAAGTATTCTGCAGTAGTTGTAGGAGCCATGACACCTTCCACTAATAGCACCAAGGTTAAAAAAAATAAACCCAATCCATAGCCAAAACACTGTTGCTCAAACAGTAATCATATAATGCTATCATTTTTGGAGAGTCAATTGTTCCATGCCTCCATTTCTGTGACTTCCTAGTCCAAAACACTATTTTCCTTCCAAGAATTGCAAATGAATACACATTAACTGGAGGATGGCTGAATAAATCATGATATATGAATTACTGGAACTCTATTATGCTATAAGATATGATGAAGGGGTTAATTTTAGAGAAACACAAGAAGACATATGAACTGATGCAATCAGGCAAGTAGAAGAAAACAATTTATGCAGTAACAGCATTTTTAAGACAGTAAAGAAATATAAAGACTTGTGAAACCTGCTCAAAGCAATGAACAACTACTATTTCAGAAGACTGATGATAAAGCATGCCACCAACCTATTGGCAAAGAAGTGAAATAATGAGGGTATAAATAGAAAAATAGACATTTTTTTTGAAAACTAAATCTGGGAAATTATTTTGCTCAACTCTCTGTAACTGTTTTTGTTTTCCAAAGGAGAGAAAATAGGGTGAAGAAAAATAGATTTGTGTTCATTGAAAAAATAAAAATAAAAAAAATTCTGGACTAGGGAGGAAAAAAATAAATGTAATTACAAATGAATAATAAAAAATAGCCCTTTCTAGCTACCACTCATTTATATGTGTTATAAACCCCTTGAGAGTAAAGGCTTTCTTTTCCTATTTGTATCTCTAGCACTTAACACACTGCCTAAATAGCAAATGTTTAAGAAATACTTTTTCATTCATTAATTCAATCCAGAAAGCAAAAGGTATTCAATTGTGAAGTAGCCAAATTAATCCCTCTTTAGTGATAGCTGGTCAATAAAAGCATAAACTATAGAAACAGTTTGAGATATAGCATGCTAAAATCTTCAGCATATGGATCAAGTGCTAAAATGGAGATTTACATAGTTTTAGAGGTGGAAGGGACTTTAGTGATTCTCCAGTGCAACCCCCATATGGTGCAGATGAGGAAACTAAGTCCCAGAGAACTGAAATGACAAGCCACAGATGTACAGCTTATTAGAGGAGAAAGCAAAATTGAAACCTAGGGCTCCTGACATCTAGTCCAGAACTTTTTCTACTATATTATATATAGTCAAAACCTACAAATAGAGTATCAAAGGAAATAAGCAGAATTATTAAAATATAAAAGCAGGTTCCTAGAATTGAGTGCTGGGAGATATCCTACAGATTTTCTGATACAATTTCATTATTTTTTAAATGAATACACTATAGCCCAAAGAAAGTCATTTGCTTGACGTCACACAGGTAACAAGAGTACTAAATGGGGCCTTGAACCCAGATAAAGCAAATACTAATATTTTAGGGTTTCCAATACAAGTATCCATGAAGACGCATGGCACAGTTTAAAGATATCCAGTCTTGGAGTCTGGAACCATGATTTCAAGTCCTGATCTTGCACTAACCAGCTGTCTGAATATGGGCAAGAAGTCATTTCCTCTCTATGGACCTTAGTTTATTCAACTGTAAAATATGGAGTCATTCAAAGAGGTTAGAATAGATGCTTTCTAAGGCACCTTCCAATTATGTGACTAAGCTAAGCATTAGGGTCTGGTCCTTTTTTTTTTTTTTTTTAACCTTTAATAAGTCAATCTTACATATAGCATGGGGAAGAGATAAAAGCCTACTACATAACTTCACATTTCTTGATTGTATATGCCTATTAGGATCATAGTAACATTGCGCAGCAAGACATTGGGCCCACCAAATGGAAAGGAGCCTAGAAAAGGGAGATTAAGCTACAAGATGAATGGAAATACAAAACATCTCTATTCAATGATTTAGGTTTGTTGTTAACCATTCCACAGTGGCTCAAGAGGTCAGAGGACTATTTCCTGAATTCCATCTTGAAAAACAGAAGGCAAGAGGGTCTGGCCAATAGGAGCACAACTGGAAAAGAAAGAAGAGCTAAGAGAAAGAAGAAAGTTGTAAAAAAAAACAAACCCTCTAATCAGAGATTTTAAGTCCATACTGACTTCCATCAGTTTAAGAGGGACTTCTGTCGGCCACAACTATTAGTTAGCCATAAGACTGACAAAAAAAAAAAATCAGATTTATCTTTCAAGTTCAAGTATTTCTACCTCTGGCAGGAATTTATATAATAATTTTATTTTTCCTCTTTTGATTATTATAGACTCTATAACCATAAAAAGATGACACTTCTTTAGGTAAAGATCAGAAAAAGAGGACTGCACATAAATTTGTGAATTTCTTCTATTTACATCTGAGAATTTTTCTTTTACACATTTTAAATAGAATTCCCAACACTTCTTTCATTTTCTGGTGTTCCTTTTTGAACTGTTTTTGGAGCTCTTCTGATTATTTTTGTAATAATTCTTTGATACTCCTTTCATTACTTTTTTAAAAAAAAAAACTTTTTGTAATTTTTAGCATTAGTATTACTATTCTTCCATTTGACCCAAGCTCTCATACCCTCCCAAAAAAATCTCTCTCACATAACAAATAACCATGATCACACACAAAACAAATCCATACTTTGACTATGTCTGGAAATGTACTCATTCTGTATCTTTTCTAGTCCATCAACTCTCCACCAAGAAGCAGGAGACATGCTTCATCATAAGTCTCCTGGGGTGATATTACATTGATCATAGCACTTAAGTCTTTCAGTTATTTAGAACAGGGGTTAGAAAACAGTGGCCCATGTGCCATACAAAATCAAGTAGTGTAGCAGCAAGCACCCCAACATCCCCAGGGTGGCTGCCAACACAGGTTCTCAGATCTGCTTTTCTAAAGGAAAGCAACCCAAAATGGGCTAACAAGATTACTTTAATCAATCAAACATATATCCTTTACCTAGTTCAGGGGGAAAAGGTCAGCACACGGAACTTCAGGGTATACAGACAGAAGTTACAAGACAGAGAAACAGATCAAGTAGACAGGCTTCCAAACTGTCCGACCATTACATCCATACCAAATCACAGTTACCAGAGAGGGAAGCATCAACATCTGGGTTTTCAAAATTGGGGGGCTCTCAACTACTGCCCAGTGTCTCATCTGGTCAAATCACACAACACTTCTCAAAATGAGCCCCAAAGCAAACCCTCACTTCAGGGATTATATAGCCTTCTCCTGGGTCAGAGAATGTAACCACCCTCTTAACCCACTGCCCAATCACACAGCATCAAGGTGTGGGCATTCCTGAAAACCAAGCCTTCTGCCACAGGCTCCATGTGACCACATTCAGCCTATTAGGGAGCAGAGTATATGTTCAAATCAAGGAAGGTTCTCAGAGTCTCTTAAGCCTATCAAAAGGCCTAGGGGCAGGGAAGATCTTTAAATTTGCATTTCCATTACAAGTAGTGAGCTGAAATTGACCTGTGGATTGTAGTTTGTCAGTTCCTGCTTTAGAATATTATACTCACAAAAATTGTTTTTCTGGTTCTGTTCACTTCACTCTGAATCATTTCATACAAATCTCCCCAGAGTTCTCTGAATTCATCCCTTTAGTCATTTTTCTTACACTCTATTGAATTCATATGCCTTAATTTGTCCAGCTATTCTATATTTGATGAATACTTAATTTGTTTCCAGTTCTTTGCTACAACAAAATGTTGCTATAAACATTATTTTAAAAATGTATAGGTCCTTTCCCTCTTTCTTTCACTTTTTTGGGAGTATATGTGTAATAATGATATTGTTGAGTAAAAAAAGTATGCATCACTGTAATGGTAATGTAATTTGAATTTGAAGACCCCTTTTTGTTTTGGCAAGTAAGCAGGTACTTAGCACTTAGTAACTAATCAAACCTCTGTGAAAGAAACAGAAGGTATAAACCCCTGTTCCTGATGTAACAGGAAGGGGTTGGCTGAAACAGGAAGTAGCTAGTGCTGTGTGTATGTAAGGAAAAGGTCCAGAGAGGAAGAGTCAGAATTTCTTGGGACCAGCATTTGGAGGCAGAGCAGCTACAGAAGAGAAATGAGAATCAAGAGCTGAGTCAGAATTTCCTGAGAACTTGTGGTGGCGGAGCTTCTTCTAAAGAGGAGCCCAGGAGGCTGAAAAGGAGGCCAGGAGTCCAGGAGCCCAGGCTGGATAAGGTGATTCTGATACATGAAAGGGATGCTGAGACTGTCTGTTTGTGGCTTGGTTGAGCCTTGAATTCCCGGGAACAGAAATTGTGAAGGATTTGAGGTGGATTGGACCCTGTGAACTTCATTGTGGAACAGGACTTACACGGAGAGCTGGACAAGGAACTGGGACCTGTCTGCCTTTGAATCCAGGTGACTGTTTGGTGGATTCAGGTAGGAGTTGTCTGCTTCAAGTCTCTGTGGGTACTGAGTAGTGATGAAATTGTAGTTTACTAGTGACCTAGGGGTGGAGGGTTTGTGTATTTTCTAATGATTGTACTTAGTGATTAATGATACTTAGTAAGTGATTGCTGAGTAAGTGACTGATTGAGTTAACATAGTGTGCCCCATGAGTGTAAGATTTTGACTATTGTACTTTGAGATGATTGTTCTTTGATCAAAACTTTGTGGCCACTATGGTGGAAACTATGTGGCCATTTTAATGATAAGCTGTTGTGATTATATTGTGATTTTCTGTGATAAGTTGTAATATTGTGAATGCTGTACCTTGACTTTCTGTGAATGTTTTGCTTTGATTTGTTATGGAATAAATAGAGTGTTTACTATACTGTGTAATCAGAACCTTAAAAGCTGTTCACAGTAGCATTCTTCTGGAAAGCTGCTCATGCTTGGCTTTACAGGTAACCCTCCATTCCTGGTACAGATCCAACCTATTCATAATGTATAATCTTTTTAATATATTACTATAATGTCTTTTCTGATATTTTATTCATTATATTTACTTTGATTCATTAGAGATGTTGTTCTATAGTAATCTTTCTCCATTTTCTCTCTCCCTAGTTTAGAATCAGGACCATATTTGTTTAATAAAAAGAGTTTACTAAGATGATTTCTCCTTTCCTTCCTTTCTTCCTTCCATTCTTTCTCTCTCTTTTTCCAAATTTTATTCTTTTTATTTATTTTCCAAATTTGTTATTAAAATTAATTGTTTCTTGGATATTTGATATAAGTCACTTACAAATCTAACTTATCTTGAATTTTCTTTCTTTGGTAGTTCCCTTAGAGATCATTTAATTCTTCCCCCTTCTGCCCATACCCACAGAGATTGGGTTTTTTAAATTCTCTATTTTTTGTGCTCTTAACCTGGTAATTTTGCATTTTCATAAACATTCATCCATATCATTTGAGCTATTAGTTTTGTTAGCATAATAATTTCTGGTAGTATCATTTATTTTCTCTTAATTTGTTATGAATTATCTTTGTTTATTTTAGATGTAAGGAAATTTTTTGATATACATAATTCAATTAACTAAAGGTTTACCTACTTCATCTTTAAAAGTAAAATATAGCTTTAGTTTTATCAGTTCAATATTTTTATTGATATTTTAAATTTTAAAATATTTTCTTATCTTCAATCTTTATATTTCATGTTTTGGCTGATGCTTTGAGATTGGTTCCTTTTCTAATATTTTAGTTGTTTTTCATTTCTTTGATTTTTTCTTTCTCTTTTTTTTGTTAATGAAATACATTTTCCTCTAAAAATTGCTTTGACTACAACATAAAATTTTTGGTTTTCTGTCTTATTATTTTAATTTTCTTTAATGACATTATTGTTTCTATGATTTACAATCAGATGCATCGATTATTTAGTATATAAGAATTCATTTTCATATAAATTTTAATCTTTTCTTCAACTGCTCTTTTTATTGTGATTTTCACTCCATTGTGTTTAGTAAATGATATGTATGCATTTCTCTACATATCTGCATCTATGTATCTAGAGATAGATGTGTGTGTGTATTCCTGAATTTTTAGGAGATTCACTTAGCAAATGTTTACTTTTACGAAGGTGACGTGTATGGCTGGAAAATGTACATACTCTCTTCTCTTCACATTCTTTAATTTCTGGGGATATATCATATCTAAATTTCCCAAAATTTTATTCAGGTCATTAACTTCTTTCTTAATGTTTTTGTTGAATTTAGCTAGATCTTAAAGGGGGCAGATTGAAATCCCCAACTATTTTAGTTTTATTGTCTTCTTTCTGTAATTTGATCAACTCCTCCTTTTAGTAGTTAGATTCTATGCCATTCAGTGTCTATCTGTCTATCTATCCATCTCTCCATATCTATCTGGATAGTTACAGTCTTGATATTTCTCATTATCTATGGAACCTTTAAGTACAATATAGTTTTCCTTCTTATCTCTTTAATCATATCTATTTTTACTGTTTTTGTCCAAAGCCACAAGTACTAATTTTTTAAAAATTCACTATAAATATATAACTTTTTTCGTTAGACCCTCAGATTAACAGTGTGAATTCTGACATTTCAAAATGTTTTTTCTTGTCAACAGCATTGTTGGTTACTGCTTTCTAATTCTTTTTGCTACCCTTTTTCATTTCATAGGTGAGTTCATCTTATGTATGTTCATAGTTATAATGGTCAATTCCACATTTCCCTCCATTATAACTGTTCATATTTGTTCCTCTTTACAAAGAAGAAGGAGGTAGAGAAGGAATTGAGTTGAAGGGGTTGGTCCTCCTCTTTCATCTCTCATTTCTTGACCAAGCCCAGACCTCTATCTGTTGCTCTTACAATTTTATTTATCTCTTTAAATCAACCTTCTATGATCAACTCTCCAAAACTAAATTTTGTTTTGCTTGTGACCGTCCTCTGCAATTCTATTCTCTCTCTGTCTATTTGTCTCTGTCTTTGTCTCTCATCTCCCTTTCCCCATTTACTTGTTGACTTCCAAGTCAAACTCTGTATGTGTTTTTGCTCTGCTTTCTCCTCTAGTCTTGATGCCATTGACTCTGCTGATCTGAATAGGTTAGCTAATATTAGAGCCTAACCTTTGCTTCAGTTTTTAGCTTTACTCTCTTAGTTTTCCACTTTGTAGTCTAACCCAGTCTGCTCTTTATCTTCATCTTACATTAACCCCAACTGAAAGTTGTTTTTATCCTTTTATATGGCCCTGATCACTTTGGTCCCATGACTCTTGTACCATTTCCTCCAACTTCTATTGCTTGTGTCTGGGTGCTGAGTTGGCATCATGGCTCTCAGCTCTTGGAGGAATGCACAGCAAGGCCTTATTGGGGTTGGTTCTATATCCTTCTTCTGTTCTAGTAGGCTAGAGTCAAGATCTGGCTTCAGGTTCCTGATTATTGAAGTTTGTGTTGGCTTTCTTGTGCAAAGTGCTGGCTGGCTCCAGCTTCATTTGGGGAGCTCACAAGCTTTCTTGGCATGGCTCTTTCTACCTCCTCAGACTTCCACATTTGTCTGGGCTCTCACTGGCTTTCCTTGAGAAGCTCCTCTCTCCACCTCAATCTTTTTGTGGGGTTCTATACTAGATGAAGATATGTACTTCTGATTTTTTAAATTTTGTTTTGCCTTATCATTTGCCTCTTTAGGTCCCTTTCAGACATATGCTGGGGTCTGTGTGGTAATATTGGGCTCCTCTTTCATACTATCATAGACTCTAATATCACCTATCCAATTTTAAGTTTTGATGTGATACTAGACTTCCCTTAATTGTCGTCTCTTACAAGAGACCTTTCCTGATTACCCTAATTGTTAATGTCATCCCACTTTATTTTGTATTTATTGTGTATTTCAGTGAAGGCTGGATTGGCAAATGGAGACACTTGAGCCAGGGAGATCATCCAGAATGCTTTTGCAAAACTTTAGTGTGAGATGATGATTATTTGATTTTTCATGATTTTTCTCCCCAGTAGAATATAAACTGCTTAGGGGTAGGAAGTGGTTCATTTTTTTTCCTTTGAATCCCAAGTACTCTGCACAATGCTTGGCACATAGTAGGTAATTAATAAATGCTTGGTGAATTTAACTGAATCAAAATAGTGGCTCAGAGAAGTTTTCCAGAAGAGGCCTGTCCTGGTTCAATAATACTTGGAGAACCCCAGGTACACAAGAACCATGCACTGCTGCCAGGCTGGACAGACTTCCCTTCTGTTGTGGCTCCACAAAGATGCCTATGTACAAAGCACGGCATAGGTTACACTTCATACTGTAAGCTCTGCTGCTTGTGAGAAAGACAAAAGCCTACCTTAGACTCCAAAGGAGTTTACAGCTACAGGGTGAGTGTGTTGAATGGAAACTATCGAGAGGAGGTGTCTTGATGAGTAAAACAGTGTGATCGTTTACCTGTGGAAGCCATTAAATTTTCCTCCATTTATGGTTTCTGCTGGAGCTGTTTCTTTGGCAGCAAGACAAGTATTTAGCTTCTCTGGTAGGGGCTGATATTTCTCTGCTTTTGCAATATGTCTCACACACCAACTTCTATCCTCTGACATGTCTACTGCCATACTGGAATCCCAGGAGTCAGGAGGACCTGAGTTCAAATCTGGCCTCAGATACTTAATACAAAAACTAGCTGTGTGACCTTGGGCAAGTCACTTAACCCCAGTTGCCTTCCAAAAAGCAAAAAAAAAAAAATAAGAAAAAGGAATCCCTCATTATTTCATGCTTTTTGCAATTTTGCTCTAATTGATCAGTGTCTAGTATATAGTAGATGCTTAATAAATGTTAGTGGATTAATTAATTGATCAGTTTCCCCATCTCAAATCTCTTCAAATACAAGTTCTTCCTCCACTCAGATATTAAAGTGATTTTCTTAAAGTACAGGTCTAAACATTCAAACCCTCCCTCCATTCAATAGACACTAGTGACTTCCTGTTACCTCCAGGATCAAATATAAATCCATCAATTGTTTGGCTCTTAAAGCTCTTTAAAATTTGTCCCTTTCCTATTTTTGAAGTCTTTTTACAACTTACCTCCAAGCATTACTTTGTGATGCTGTGACATCAGTCTTCTTGCTGTTCCTTGTACAAGTCAGTCCATCTCCAGACTGCATTTTCTTTGGCTATTTCCCATGTCTGGAATGCCCTCAACTTGCTCCTCTCTGCCTCCTGGCTTGCTGAAAGTTTTAGCTCAATTCCTACCTTCTGTAAGAAGTCTTTCCTGGTCCCCTTAAAGCTAGTGCCTTCCTTCTGCAATTACCTCAAATTTATCTTGTTTATATCTCATTTGTACATAATTGTTTGCATGTTTTCTCCCACATTAGAGACAGTTTTTGCCTTTCTTTGTATCCCCAGGGCTTAGCACAGTGATCGGCACATAGTGAGTACTTAATAAATGCCAATTGACTTGACTTGAGTTTTTCATAGCTCTGGTCACCACTTTTCATGTATATAATTGCTAACCTAGCCTGTGGGAATTGGGTGCATTAGTTGCCTACTAACTATATCTTGTTGAATTTTTCCTTTCCCCAGTAAAGTAGATTTGGGAGTAGATTATAACCTGGGCTGTGGAAGGAAAGCAGAAAATTCAGGGAGGGAAGAGAGGTTGGTTGGTTTTATCTTCTTGCTCTGATGGAGAAATTGCCAGGGGCAGGCACCATATGTCACAACCTCTAACCTATTCCAGTCATGTTCCTAGACTGTCCAGCTGTTCCAGTCATAATTATTGAAACTAAGTCCCAGGGAACTTTGTGGTTTTGGAAATACTCAGGTCTCTTTAGATCTTTACTACTGTTGTTATAGCTGATTAGGACCCTGGCAGCCTTCTGTTGGTCTCTTGAAAACTGCTGTAATTCTCATTCATCATGGAGATGGGCCAGCTGCTTGAGAGCCTGGCTTCAGGAAGGCAGGACTCTTTTTGTGATAACTGCTCATTGTTGGTTCTGACCTTGGTGAACCTAGATCTCAAAGCCAAAGGTATTGACCTTTGCACCACACCCACTGGCATATAAAACATACTTTTTTTTCATAATGGGGCAATCTATTTTCATTTTGTTTCCTTGAACTCTAATGCATATTGGTTTGTCTATATTGAGTTCTGAACCTATGGATGGAAGGGGCAATCTATCTGTCATTTTCTGTGTGTACCCCATTACATTGTCATAAAAATCATTTCCCAAAGATTTCGTGATTAACATATTTCTAAATGTGTTTTTAATGTATTTAAGTGCATCATGTCTCAAAAATTTGTTTGCCTTTATCTTTCTTAGATCATTAATAACTTTCTTAGAACATTCAGAGTTCATAAGTGCCTCACCAGGGCAAATTTGTGTTGTTGACCGAACTTTAGGTACCCTACTCAAATAGACTTAATCAGAGTTTCATAGACTTAGAATTGCAAGGCACTTCAGAGGCTATCTGTTTTAACCTCCTCATTTTATAGATGAGGAAACTGAAATCCAGGGAGTCTAAGTGATTTGGTCACACATGTAAGTATCAGAGGCAGGATATGAACCCAGGTCCTAGGACTCCAAAGACACAGATTTTTATTATGCTGTCTCATGTTATCTAATTCAATCTCCTCATTGTATAGATAAGGAAATGTAAGCCCAGACTAGTGAAATTCCAGGTCACACAGGTGACAGAGTAAGGGTTAGAACCCAGAACCCCTGATTTCAAATCCAATGCTTTTTCAACAATTCATCCAACGTTCATTTTCATTTTGTTAACTATACTGAGGGTTAATTGTATTGCTGAACATATCCAACATTTGTATGGCATGTCATGTATTTTAAGGCACCTTCAACCAGAAGACATCTGTACAGTGCAATAAAATGACATTCATAATATAATTACTTTTCACTTGACTCAAACATTCCATAAACTGGCATTGCAAATACTTTCTATATAACGACAATTGTGGAATGTTGGCATATAAGGCTTGAGAATGAATACAGCTCTTTAGGAACTGGAATTGGAGCAAGCTCATTGAGAACAGAGAATGTTGGGGTTTGGGGTTTCTTGGGTTTTTTGGTTTTGTTTTGGTCTTTGTCTTTCTGACAGTTTAGACCAATTATAAATTAGGGAATGGTTCCTTCTGTCTAAAATCCTTCAAGGTGCCTTTGTCAGTTGAATTGGTCTTGGTTTGGTCATTGTGTGAGCTTTTCCTTTTTGTCCCTTAGTTTTCTGATGTATAATATATGAGTGTGGGGCTAGGAAATTTCTAAGGGTTTCCATAGTTCTGAAATGCATGGACATATAATTGAGAGAAACTTCTCTCTATGGTTCTCAAGCACGTAATATTTCTATAGTGGTGTCCCGAGCAGTTCAAGAAATGGTAAAAATCACATCACCTTGAACCTAAGCTAACTTGGGGAAGGGAAGACTGAAGGATGTAATTTTTTGCATTCTGCTAGAATAACCACTTGGAATTATTTACAAGATCCTATATTTAGCTTGAACTTACATTATGAGACAGCCAACATTCCATTAAGAATTCAAGTCAGTTCAACTTATCAAGTACTTATTAAGTACCTAGAGTTCTAAGTCTCAGGCACCATCAATTAGTCAATCAACAAGCATTTATTAAACATATACCAAATGGAAGGCATCATGCTAGGCATTGGGAATACAAAGAAAAATAATGAAACAATCCCTATTCTCAGGCATATATATATATATATATATTTGCCTTTTGGAGGGCAATCAGGGTTGAGTAACTTGCCCAAAGTCACATGGCTAGGTTTTTGTTTGTGTGTGCGTTAAGTGTCTGAGGCCGGATCCGAACTCAGGTCCTTCTGACTCCTGGGCTGATGCTCTACTCACTGCACCACCTAGCCGCCCCTCAGGCTTATATTCTAATGAGGGAGATTGAAAGTACATATTTAAATTCATAGGAAGTGAATAAATAAAATATATTAAAACCATTTAACTAGAAGGTGTAACCCCTGCCCCAAAGCCCATTGTTATTGAACTCTTTATTGATGGAGATGAAGGACCTGCCCAACATTAGGGGCAGGAATGGGATGGAGTTGGTAAGAGGTAAGAGCTTCATTTCTCACTGGGGAACTGGTGTAGGGATCAAGCATAGAGCCAGAGTCAGCCTCGCCCTAAAAATGACCAAGCTTGAACACAGCCGTGTCTCCTAGATGAAAAGCCTTGAAGGAAAGAGTTAGATAGACCTCTAGCCCAGTATCCCCTCTCTGCAGAGAGCAAACTGGTGGCCCGTGATCCTGACCTCATGATTCCCTCCCAACAGGAATGAAAACCCCCCTTGGAGAAGGCTAGGAGGAGGAGAGATTAGAGGTGTCTCTTCTGCCTCCTTTTGGGCCATAGAAGGGCAGCGTCTTTATCCTATGTGGACCCCACTCTCCATGTAGCTTCCCCTAGTCACAAAGGGAGAGCACTAGCAATTAGGGCACCAGGAAAAGCTTCATGCAGAAGATAGTACCTAAACTGTGTCTTCATGGAAGAGAGGGATTCCTTGAGGCAGAGGTAAAGAAAGAGTGTACTCCAGGCGCATGGGACTATTCCAACCACGTGCAAAGGCAGTGAGATGGAAGATACAATGACATGTCTGAGGAACAGAGAAACAGGGTGATTTGGTTAGATTGTAGAACGAGGGGAGGAGAGTAGGGTCCAATGAGAATGGAAAGATAGGCTTTGGAATGGGAAGCTAAACAAAGGAGCTTATATTTTATTATAAAGACAGTAAGAATAGGGGTTGAACGAGCAGGGGAGTGACATGGCCAAATCTTCATTTAAGGGAAATTATTTTGACATTAGTGTGTTTGATAGAGTGGAATAGTGAGACAAGGAGACTAATTCTGAGGCTCTTGTAATAATTTAGAGAAGAGATGATATGGGCTGGAATTAAGGTGGTAACTCTATAATTGCAGAGAAGGAGTAGGATGCAAGAGAGGTTGTGGAAGTATAAATGACAAGATTTGGCAACTCTTGCACACATGGAGTAAGAGAAATTGAGAAGTGGAACATAAAGCTGCCTGGGAGACTGGAAGGGTAATGGTGCCTTCAACAGAAGTATGGGCATGTATTGGGAGAGTGAATGTAGGAGAACAAAAGAGGATCTGCAACAGAACCAAGAGGAATACATACAGTTAGAAGGCCATGATGTGGATGAGGAGCCAGCACAGAAGAATGGGAAGAAGTGGTCAGAAAGGTGAAGGGAGAAGCAGAAGACGGTTGTGTTGAGGAAATCTGGAGAGAAAAAGGATGTCTGGGAGGACAAGGTGGCCAAAAGTGGCAACTGCAGGAAACAGGTTGAGAAAGATGATGACTGAGCAAAGACCACTAGATATGACAATTAAGTAGCCATTGGTAACTTTGGAGAGGGCAATTGCAGTTGAGTGCTAAGTTCAGAAGAGAGATTGCTTGAGTTGTGAATTAGAGTGAGAGGAAAGGAAGTAGAGTCAACAAGTGAAGATGGTTTTTTCCAAAGAGTTTGACTGAGGAAAGGAAGGCAGATATGAGGCAATAGCTTGAAGTGGTGGTAGTGGCTAGTGTAAAAAAAAAAAAATCAAAGAATGGGGGGGAGAACAAAAATTGTGGTACATGAATATAATGGAATATTACTGCACTGTAGGAAATGATGATTGTGATAAGTATAAAGAAGCATGAAAGATCTACATGAACCAAGGCATAATGAAGTCAATCCAGTGAAAAAAACAATATATACAATGAGGAAACAATGTAAATGGGAAAAAACTAACCACAGACAAATCAAAAAATAAATGTAACAGAACTACATAGATGACTAGAAATAGGAGATATAGGAACGTAATCTCAACCCACCCCTTCATGGAGGTGGGAAGATAATAGATATTGCATATTGTACATATTTTTGGACTTATAACATATTGATAACATATAACATAACAACATAACATATTGATCAGTTGTGATTTTTCCTTTTTTTAATTTAAACTATTATCTGTTATATAGGTTGGGTGTCTGGGAAATGGAAATGGAGGGATACTGGGGAAAACTATGATACAAAAAAACAGAGAACATCAATAAAAATTTGTTTTTTTAAATGGAAGAAGACAAGGTTTTTGGAGGCAGTGTAAAAGAAACATGAAATGGGAGATGTACACATATATATGTATAAGGGTGTCTTATATATGCACACAATATACACATATACACACATACACACAGACATACAGTTATGTACATACAAAATATATAAAAAATAAGAATAATTTTGTAGGAATGGGAAAAACACTGACAATGGAGGGAATAAAAAGGCCTCATGAAGGAAGATAGGGATTCTATGAGGTGGAGATACGGAGAGAGTAATTGAGGCATGGGAGACAGACTACAAAGGCACGGGGATGGGAAATGGCATGTCACATATAAGGAAGAGCAGTAGACCTACTTGGCTTAAACATAGAATGTATAAGGAGAGGTAATAAGATATAAGTCTAGAAAAATAGTCTGCAGTCAGATTGTGAAGGGCTTTAAATGTCAAACAAAGGAGTTTTAATGTTATCCTAGAAGCAACAGGAAGCCTGGTTTAGTCAGGGAGAAAAATCCTCTGAATTTTCTACCCTATTCTGTCTGAAAGGCTATCTATTCTATGGCCATGCCCTCTCCTAAAAAGAACCTCCCTCCTCCTGACCTCCCTCTCCTCTGGAATGCCTCTTCCATATTTGGAATCATCCATTTTAAGCTTAGAAATGTCTATTTTCTAAGGTGATTGATCCCCATCTCAGGGATGGGAAGGAAATCAGACACCTGAAAAGGCTCCTTTCCTCCTCAAAAGCCCAATGAGATGCTCTGATCCTGAAGTTGCCCTAACCTCTTAGCTAAGCAACCTGCTTTGACTATGGAGCTATGTTGAGCTACACAAAACTTAGACCCAGTAGTGCCAGACCCATATCAATTCTCTCCTCTTGTTATGGCCTCTCATACCCAAGATTACTAGGTGGTATTTCTGCATATGTATTGATATGTATGTATTGTCTAATTCAGACAATGAGTTGGATGCGGAATTCGACAAGAAGGAGAGATCTGGCTAGATCAACTTTGGAAATTGAAAAGTGTCTTTAGTCAGACCAAACATCTTCTAGAGGTAGCTAGAGTCAATTTATTTAAGACTAATATTCTACAAGTGATGTTGGGGGACTGAAAGTCATGGAACACAGCAGTCTTGTGAATTAACAAATGATAATCACACAAAGGGCAATGGAAAAACAGTGTGAATAGACCACAACCTATAATCAGCCTTCAAATAACTAGAGTAGATGTCAGCAGAGGAATGTGCAGTAAAAAAAAAAGTAAAGATGAGCTAGTCATTTAGCAAGAGTAAAGGAGAATGAGCAGACAGTCTGAGTATTCTACTGGTGTCCTCATGAAATAGAGAGAAATGGAAGCAAGGCCCCTAACACATTGAGTGTGTATCTTGACGTGAGTTTAAGGATGGACACAGACAAGAGTCATGCAGGACAAGCGGGTGTGAATGGGACGGGATCTGCATGACTGGAACAAACATCTAATGTAATGAGATCACAGAGTCATTGGGATACTTGAATATTTCTTTTCACATTGACTCATCTAATTCTTTTGGGAAGACATTGGGTCCCAGGAACGAACTCTTACTGACCACCACAGCTTTGTGCTTAAGAAAGAATATCACTTTGGTGCTTTGTAGAGGAGAGATTCCCAAAAAAAGAGATATAAAAAGCAGAGAGACCAATTAAAATGCTATAAAATAGTTCAGGGGAAAGGCGGTAAAGTTCTTGAGGTGGTTGTCCAAGTGGAGAAAAGGATATGAACTGTGCTATAGAGATAGAATCAATGAGACTTGACAGCTGATTAGATATGGTGGGCATGGGGAAGAATGAAGAGGCCAGGCTGACTTCAAGTTTGGAAACATGGATGACTGGAAGTATGGCGGTGCCATTAATAAAATTAGGGAATTTAAGAGGAGGAATACATGAAGGAGAAAAGAGACTAAGCTCCATGTCAGATATGTGGAGTCTGAAATGTCTATAAAACATTCATATAAAGAGGCCTAATAGGTTTGATGCTATGAAACTGGAGGTTTAGCAGAAGGAGGAGGCCTAATTATGTCGATCTAAGAGTCATTGGTCTGGAAATGATAAGTGAACATGTGGAAGTTGATGAGATCAATGCAGAGAAAGAAAAGAAGAAACTCCAGAGCAGAAACTTGGGGAGTGTTCATAATTAGGAGGTGGAATGTGGCTGATGATCCTACAAAAAAGATTGAGGAGAGGTCAGACAGGTAAAAGAACCAGGAAAAATCATGCTCATGAGAGTCAGTAGAGGGCAGAGCATCCCAGAAGGGAGGAAGGGAAAGGGACAACAACAATAAATGCTGCAGAGAGGTCAAGAATTATGAGGATTTAATAAAGACTATTGGATTTAGCAACAAAGAGATCCCTAGTAAATTTGAAGATACCAATTTCAGTTGAGTCACAGAGTCAAATCAGATTGTAAGGGGTTGAGAAGTGAGTGGGCATTGAAGAAATGGAGGCAATGAGTATAGTCCCCCCGCCCAGGCAATTGGCTAAGAAAAGCATTAAAATAAAATAAAATAAAGAAATAGAGGATAACTTGAGGGGATGGCAGTGTTGTGAAGATTATTTTTTAAGGATTAGGGAGGTCTGGGCATGTTTATAGGCAGCAGAGAAGGTGTCAGTAGATAAGAGCAGAAGATGATAAGAAGGGTATATGATCAAGAAGTTAAGCTCCTGGAGGAGATGGTAGGGAATGAGATCAAAGACACAAGTAGCAGGAGCTGGCTTTTTCAAGGGGTCTCTGACAAAGGCAAGGGCAGAGAGAACTCGGGGTACTGAAGAGGGGTTTTCAGGCGCTGAATTGGGAAAAAGAGGAAGAGGCATCTCAAGATTCTCTCTTCTCATTCTTTTTATACCTGTTTGACCATTCCTTCTTAGACTCCTTTGTCAGATCATTATCCATGTCATACCCACTATGTTTGTATCCCAAGGTTTGGCCATTGTTCCTTTTCTCTTTTTTTCACTTGGTAATCTCATCTGCTCTCATGGGTTCAATTACCATTTCTATGTAGATGACTTCCAGATCAATATCTCTGACCCTGATCTCTGTACTGAATTCCAATCTCATCACTAACAGCTTATTAGATATTTTGAACTGAACATCCTGTAGACATACCAAACTCAACATGACCTAAACAGAACTCAGAATCTTTTTCATCTAAATTGAATCCTCCTCTGAATTTCCCTAATTCTGTTGAGGACACCACCATGTTTCATGTTACCAATGTTCTTTTATTAAAATAATATTTTTCCTAAATTATATATTAAAACAATTTTAAACTTTTAGAAAAGGTGTCAAGTTCCAAATTTTATCCTTCTTTCCCTTCTTCCCCTCCCCCTCCCTGAAACTATAAGTTACTTGTTACAGGTTACACATATGTAATTATGTAAAACAGTTTTATATTAGGCATTTGGTATAGGAAGACTTGAAGAACAGAAAGAAAGAAAGAAAGGAAGAAAGAAAGAAAGAAAGAAGAAAGAAAGAAAAAAAGGAAGGAAGAAAAAAGGAAGGAAGGAAAAAAGGAAGGAAGGAAGGAAGGAAGAAGGAAAGAGAAGGAAGGAAGAAAGTGAAAAATAGCATGCTTCAGTCTATATTCAGATAATAACAGTTCTTTTCTGGAGGTAGATAATATGTTTCATCATGGTCCCTTGGGACTGTCTTGGATCATTGCATTGCTGAGAATAGCCAAGTCATTCACCGTTCTTTGTTGAACAATTTTGTTATTACTGTGTACAATGTTTTCCTGGTTCTACTCTCTTCACTTTGCATTGATTCATGTAAACCTCTCCAGGTTTTTCTGAAATCATCCTTTTTGTCATTTCTTATAGTACAATAATAGTCCATTACAATCATATACCATAACTTGTTTAGCTATTTGCCAATTGATGGGCATCCTCTTAATTTCCAATTCTTAGTCACCAAAAAAGAGCTGCTACAAAATTTTAATGTCATTCTTGACTCCATATTCTTGCTCATCCTACATACTATTTAGTTTCTAAATCTTGTCATTTCTAGTTCTATAGCATCTCTCAATATATCCCTTTCTCTATATTTAGATAGATAGCTCTGTAGTTCAGGACCTTATTACCTCTTTCTTAGACTATTGCAATTACCTATTACCTTCTTTTCTTAAGTCCTATTGCATTCCAATTCATTTTCCACATAATCCCTAAAGTGATTTTCCTAAGACAGTCATCTGACCATGTCACCCCTTCATTCAATAAATTCTAGTGGCTTCTTACCAATTCTAGAACAAAATAAAAACACTTCTAGCATTGAAATTTCTTAATCTGAGACTATCATAACAAACACACACACACACACACACACACACACACACACACACACACACACAGAGTTTGTTGTAGGAGCATTTTAAACTCCAGAAGGAAACACTAGAGAACAGGGAAAGGGAAAAGAAAGGAGGGTAAAGGATAGTAGACCTAAAAAAATATTAGTCATAAGCCAAAGATACTCTAAGACTGGAGGAAGTTGAGGAAGAGGGGTTTAAAAGCAAAATAGAAAAAAATAATCACTCTGTAATTAGAGTCTTTTCAAAGCAAAGAAAAGAGGGTCAGTGGAACAGAAGCTCATTGAACCAACCATGAGCATTGGTGTTAAGCACATTATTGTGGCATGACTTTTTTTTTTCTTAGTAAAGAAGGGAGAAAGAGTAAATGAAGAAAAAGTATAAGATGATTGGGTGTAGAAAAAGACACAATTAATGATCATAAATGTGAGTGGGATAAACTTACCCATCAAATAGAAGATGGCAGGATTAGATGGTAGAATCCAATAATGTGTTTATAAGAAACACACTTAAAACATAAAGCCCCATAAAGTGTTCAAATAAATGGCTAGTACAAAATCTAAAATTGGTAATCATCCACAAAATGATTTGGCATTTATTTTTAAAAATAGCAAGAACCTGGGAAAACTTGTGTAAACTGATACAAAATGAAGTGAGCAGAGTCAGGAGTACAATTTATGGTATAACATTATGAAAGCACTTTTGAAAGCTTTATGAACTCTGATTAATGCAGTGATAAATTCTATAGGACTAATAATGAAGAATGCTACCTATTTCATAACAGAGGGGAGATGGACTAAATGTCCATAATGAAACAGACACACAGGTCAAATGGGGATTTTATTTGCTTAACTATGCATATTTGTTTACAAGGGTTTGCTCTTCTTTTTCTTTTTTCAGAGTGAGGGAGATGGGAGAACTTAAAAATAAATACTTATTAATTGAAAAAAATAGTTTACAAAAAGTAAAGCACTTAGTATTTCTCCATGACTAAAAAAGAAAAACAAATTATAGCTCTTGTTCTCTAGGTGGTTTAGATATTTTAAAAATCACATTGAAAAATAAAATATTTTTTACAATCACATTGACAAAAAACTATTTCATTCTTATATTAATGTTATATTTTCCAAAGAATCTTTCAATATCCATTTATATAATCATATAATTTAAATTATTTTATTATTAATATGATTTATGGTGCTAATTGTTTTCTTTATGTTCCAGCCTCTATAAATATAAATTTTTATAAGTCCCTACAATTCCAAGTTGGCCATAATGAATAATGCAATATAATAGCAAAATGAGATTGCAATTGTTGGGTTGTAAGCTGTCAAATCTTAAAAGTCATTTAGTCAAACCCTTTTTACAGATGAAGAAACTGAGGCCAAGAGAGATAAAGTAATTTGCTGAAAGTTATACAGACAGCAAGTAATAGAGACAGCAATGAAACTTAGATCCTGTGACTGCAAGTTCAGAGCTCTTTCCATTGTACCACAAAATATAAGATAAATTGTAGTTTTTTTTTAGTCTCATCATTAGTATGATGTTTTTTATATCAATATTCATTAGCAATATTGTTCTTTTTTTCTTACAAAATCAGAAGTTATAGAATGTTAGAGTTGGAAGGGATATAACTGGACATATGGTCTAATCTAGACCTGAAAGAAGTTCCTACCTTAGCACACCTACAAGTGGTCATCAATGAAGAGGAACCTCACTACCTCCCAAGGCAATCCATTCTAATTTGGATCAGCTCTGTTAGGAAGTTTTCCTTCCATTAAGTTTAAATTCACCACTTTGCAACTTCTACCCTTTGTTTCTGGTTCTACCCTTGGGAGACAAACAAAATAAGTCTAATCTGTCTTCTACATTACCCCTTCAAATACTTGAACAGGAGAATCATCCTCCACCCTACCTCATAATCTGCATATTGTCCTACACAGACTAAACTTCTCTATTTTTTTTTTCAAGGGATCATTATATGGAATGGACTTAATGCTGATCACCACCCTGGTTGCCTTCTTAAAGATACTTTCCAGTTTTACAATATCCTTCATAAATGGTAGTGCCCATAACTGAATGTAATTATCTATATTCCAGGGCAGTATACAGCAGGACTTTTTGTCTAGTTGTTTCATTTGTGTCCAACTCTTTGTGACCCTGTTTGGCTTTTCTTGGCAAAGACAATAGGATAGTTTGCCATTTCCTTCTCCAGCTCATTTTATAGATGAGGAAACTGAGGCAAACAGAGTTAAGTGACTAGTCCAGGGTCACATAGCTAGCTAGTATCTCAAGTGAGATTTGAACACAGGTCCTCCTGACTCCAGGTTTGGTGCTCTGTCTACTTTGGCACCTAACTGCACCACTATCACCTACTTATTCTTATAAACTATAATTCTCTTAATGAAACTCAAGGTTGTATTGACTTTTTTAAAGCTTGAGGTTCTATAGACTTTTCTTGAACATTTAACATTATATTGTTGACTCATATTGAGCTCAGATTCCACTAAAGATATTTTACCAGCAAGTTTGCTGGTAAAATATCTTTAGTGGAATTAAACTATTAACTATTAACTAATAGTTTGCTTCCCTCATTATGTACTTTTAATACTGATCTTTGAAACATAGGCATAAGGATTTGCATTTAGTCCTCTTCTATTTCAGTCCCTCTTATATTCAGCCCAGTGCTCTCACCTGGATAGATATTTTGGAATGCAGTTTCTGTCAGCCTTTGTATTAGCTATCCCTCCTAGATTTTTGCCATTTGCCAGTTTGATCAGTGTGCTACCAATGTCTTCATTCCAGTAATGGATAAAAGTGTTAAACACTATGTGACCAAAACCAAATCCCTGGAGCATTCCACTAGAGAGTGAAGTCAACATCAAATCATTAATGGCTGCCCTTTGAATCTGGCCATTTAACCAATTTTTAATTCATGGAATTATACTACAATCTAATCTTTCCATTTTCCTACAAGAATAGTATGAATACTTTATCATATGTTTTGCTAAAATCTAGCTAAGTATACTTCATAGCCAATATAATATCTAGTTGCATAATGAAAAATTAAATAATATGTGTCAAAATCTTATGAACTCAATACCAAATCATGTAAATCAAGTGACTGTAACAAAAGGAAGAAACTGAATACTAAAATATATAAAAAGTTGCAAAGGGTATTATATGGAAATAAATTATATTATTTTTACTTTTTTCCAGTTAATTCACATACCACTATAGCTACTGTCATATTATCATCTTTCTTACCTTGGATAGCAGCTCCCTGGAAGCCATTTTTGTTCTGTTATTTTGTCTGACAAAAAAGGCAGAAGGCAAGTAAGAACCAAGTCTGCCTTCTCTTTGTTTCAGCTATTGTTGTCCCAACCATCCAAGAAAGCAGTCCTGTTCTTTCTATGATCCTCATTTTTGTAAGATAATTTTTTTTAAAATCTTTTTTTTTTTTTGTTAACCTTAGCTTCTTTCACTAGCCTAAACCTGAGCATTAGCCTCCTAAAACATTTTTTTTATAGAATTGTGCCATGTTCTTTTAATCCTATTATTTTACATATAATTTTTAAAAAAATATTGAAGTTGGGTGAGGAGCTCCTTGTGTATATGCATCTTTATCTTTGTTATGCTCTGTTTTAAGTAGTAGAACCATCTTTGTCTTATAAAAGAATTTTGGTAGAGAATGTTGTTTTCCCTTTATTTTTGTAATTAGTTTATATAGTTTGGGAGTGCCTTATTGTTTGGATGTCTGAAAGAATTCATAAATGAATCTGCTTGGTCCTAAAATATTTTTTCCTGAAGGGGTCATTTTGAAGCTGCTTTAATTTCTCTTCCTTATCTTAGATTGTGTATCTATTTTCTGTTTTGTTAACTTGGTTGTTTTGCTTCTTTGTAACCATTTATCTAGTTCAGTTAAATCTTTATAAAACGTTAAACTTGTTGGTATATGAAATGTAACAGTTTCTAGTCAATTTTTTTTCTGCTCAGTTCATTTTTGTTTTTTTTCCAGTTTTTATTTGTTTTTTTTCTTTTTCTTTGAATTAAATTAACAAATGGTTTATAAATCTCAACGATCTTTTAAAAGAACATTTTTGTTTAATATTAAATTGTTTTTTATGTTTAATTCTATTGATTTCATCTTCAAATTTCAAAATGTCTTTTCTTGTGCTTCTAGGACTTTTAATTTGCTGGTTGTATGATTTATAAAAATGATATCCTTAGTTCATTGGTACTCTTTTTTTCTTTCATTGATATAATTGAATAATTATTGCCAATCTCTTTAGTATATTTTTAAAAAGTATTTTTATGATTTGAAATTTGATCTTCCTAAATAAAATTATTATAAGATTATATTATTATCATAAAATAATTTTTATTTTGGTTCATAACTATTGTTCCTATATCCTTTGTTGATTGCTATTTCTGTGTCTTATAAAGAACATTAAGAATTGAGGAACTCTGTGCATATTTGTTACTTTTTATGTTTGAAATAAGGTTCAATTTTTGTAAAAGTCCCATGTAGTTCTAAAGAAAAGTACATAATCTCAGATTAAAATTTATTTTTCTCCATGAGTTTATCACATATTTTGTCCAACATTCAGTTTATCTGTAATTTTTTCCCATTTTTCTGTTGGATTTGTTGCTATCTAATATAGTTACTCTAACATTTGGTGTGTGTGTGTGTGTGTGTGTGTGTGTGTGTGTCTTAGTATCTATTTCAATTCTGTATTATCCAATATTATGATTATACTTCCTGTTTTTTCTGTATTAAGCTAAAATAATATATTTTATTTTAGTGACTCATTTTAAAATTTTATATGTCCCTTTATCTTTTTTGGAGGGGGAAGGAGGGGCAGTCAGGTTAAGTGACTTGCCCAAGCTCACACATCTAGTAACTGTCAAGTGCCTGAGGCTAGATTGACCCCAAGGCTGGTGCACCCCTTTTTGTTTATTTATTTTTACGTCCCTTTTTCTTATGAAAGTTATAGACAACATATATGGGTGGGTTGGGGGCAGTGTTTTTTTTAAGCTTTTTTGTAATTCTTTCCTTTTTTATAGATGAGTTCAACCCATTTACATTCAAGGTTATACTTGTTAAGTCTGATTTTCTCTTCATTATGTACTCATACATTATTTTTGTCATTTTAAACTTGTTTTGATTTTAACAATCACATCCTATATTCAGTCTCTCTGTATCATCATCTTTACTCACATTTATACCATATTTTAATGACTGCAACGTCTCCTTGATTGTCACAGTAATCATATAAGATAGGTGCTCTTATTATCTCCATTTAACAGATGAGAAAACAGATTAAGAGAGGCTAAATGAGTTGGCCATGGTCATCCAAAGAATTAGAGATCTAAAACAGGAAGGAAACTCAAAGTCCATTTTCCTTACTCCTTTATTTTATATTTGAGGAAACTGAGGCCCAGGAAAATCAAGTGACTAATCCAAGGTCACACAGGTAGTATCAGGGGTGAAATTCGGACCTTGATTCTCTTATCAGTAATTCTTTCACTATATTATGCTGACACCTAAAAGTTAGTGTCTGAGGCAGGATTTATCCCCTGATCTTTTTTAGCCCAGGTCTATTAAAATACACACTAAGCAATCTTTCTTCATTATCCATATGGAGGGATATACTCCCTTCACTTCCTTACCTACCGCCCCCCCTCCCAACCCACATTTTATTCCTCATGCATACCAACATCAATCCTGGGATTCTACTTTGGCTGATATAACCTTTTCTAATTTTTTCTACCTTTTCTCTAGTTGAGTAATCCTATCTCAACTCCCTTCCCCAAACACACGCATACCAGTGTCTCTACCTCTTGGTGGTCAGTGTGTCTATCAAAAGCCTCACTCAGAATTTTTGATTACATTCAAAACCCATCATTTCACATGAAGGAATATGATCAGATTTTCTGGTTAGGCAATTTTGAGTGAAGCTTGATTTCCTTTGCTTTCAGTATGGCATATTTCTTCCTTTCATTTCTGATCTTGATGAAAAGTCCTTCATGATTTAAATTGATGGGTTTCATGTGTGTGTGTATATGAGTGTGTGTGTGTGTGTGTTTTTGATAAGTAGATTATATCTTCCCAGCTGTATGTAAGTTTCCCTGAAATGCTGGAATATGATGACTTGTTTCTGAATCAGTTACATTTGAGAGTCCTCTCTAACAATGACCTGTGTATTATACTGATTTTAACTTTGACCTCTATTTTAAACAAATCTTGGAAACTTTCTTGAATAATTTCCTGAAATTATTTAGACTTTTTGTTTTTCACACTTTTTTTTATGAGAGATCATTTGCTTTCAGGCTGGACTATTTAGTTTATCTTCATTGCTTCCTCTTGTAGGGATCTAAAATCTTGTTTAAGTTGTGCCATTTTAAAAGTTGTGGTTTTTTATTTGTTCAGTTATTTCTATATTTTTACTTCCATCTGAGGCAGTCTATTTTTAAAATAATTTTTCTGATAATTTTTGTCTTTTTAAAAAATGCTTTATTAACTTCTGTTTTACTTCATTCATTTCCGTCAGTTTTTGTGTTACAAATTTTCTTCCCATTTTTCCCCTACCCACCTCCCTAAAATAGCAGTTCCCCAGGATATCCCCAATTACATGTAAAATGGTATTAATAATATATATATATTTTATATATATACAAAAATATATTATATATACAATGTATATTTTATACAATATTATATATAATATATATACAAAAATATATTTTATATATATATAATATATATTTATATATATAAAATATATATTTTGTATATATGTAATATATATATTTTGTGTATACAAAAATATATTTTATATATATACAATATATATTTTGTATATATATAATATATATATTGTGTATATATATAAAAATATATATTTTGTATATATAATATATATTTTATATATGTACAATATATATATATATTTTATTTAAACATTTGGTTTTAAAACTTTGAATTCCAAATTCATTCCCTTCCTCCCTTGTCACTCTCCCTTACTGGGAAGATAAGCAATTCAATATAGGTTGTACATGTGTACCTAATGCAAAACATTACCATAATAGATATATTGTAGAAGACTGATTATATTTCCCTCCCTCCTATCCCACCTCCCATTTGTTCATAATTTTTGTCTTTATATCATAGTCATTTAATCCTCCTTCTTATCTCAGATTGAAATGAAGAGCAACATCTAAATAAAAACCTCCAATAAAGTAACCAAAACTTACAGTATATACATTGTTTTGCCTTATTTGTTCCCTACCTTTTTTCAGTGAGGAGAGAGACATTGTTCATTATCTGTTTTTGAGGGCCTACATTGGTTTATCAGTCACTCAGTCTGACTTTCTTTGAGTGGTCTTTTCATTTGCATTATTATAGTCAATGTATATATTGTTTCCTTGGTCCCTCCCTCCCTTCCCAATACATCTCTTCCACTTCCATTTCTCTTCTTGTCGATTGCTTTCCCTTCTATTCTCCTCCCCACTTTTGTGCTTGTTCTTTTATTTTGACTGTTTTTTTCCTGAAGTGAAGAAAGGAACCTTAACTTAGTCATGTCTGCATACTCTCTGTATTTTCCAGGTATTACTGGTACTCCCCTAGACATTCCTTCTTGTAGATTAAGGTTTGGCTTATTTTATTTTTTATCAATGCATACAAATCTCCCCATATTTCTATGAAGTCCTCATATTTTAAATTTGTTACTATGCAATAATATTCTAATCATATATCTTAGTTTTTTTTAACCATTTCTTAATACATGGGCACTTACTTTCCTTCTAGTAATTTGTTATAACAAAGAATATTACTATGAGTATTGTGCTGTAAATTGAAACTTTCTTTCTGTGTTTGACTTTTTTTGGCAAATGGGTCCAGTAGTAGGTTAAAGGGTATGTAAAATTTAGTGACTTTTTTTGCTTAATTTTACATTGATGTCCAGAATAGTTGGAACAAATCACAGCTTCACCAGCATTATATTGGTGTTTCTAATAGTGTTTCTTACATAGCTTAAAACATAGGAATTCTCATTTTTGTCATCTATTGAGCCAGTTTTTTTTTCAGACACCACTAATTTATTAAAGTATTCCAGTTACCCAGATGTTGAATTTCATGGCTGTCCTTTTCTGTTCTTCTTTTATGGGTTTTTATTCATCTTTATAGATGTCAGATCTTTCTTCACCACTATTGTTTGATCTTATTTAGCATTCCAAAAATTCTTTTTTGAAAACAACTTCTCATTGATATCTTTTCATTTTTGCATCATCTGAATTCTTCTCATTATCCTCCCTCTTTCTCTCTCTCACGGAGCCATCTCATGTAACAATATTTTTAAAGAAAAGAAAAAGAGGAAGAAGAAACAAAAATATCAACAGAACTTAACAAAACATTGAAAGAAGTCTAAAACAGTATATAATGTACCAATGGACCTCCCAGTTGTGATGATGTCTTCTCATATGACTTCTTTGGAGCCATATCTTTTCTTTGTAATTTTTAGTGGTGTGCCAGAGTCAGATTGTTTTTCAGTGTCAACATTTACACTTCAGAAATCAGCAAACATTATAAATCTTAAGTAACTGCTTGGTTGACTTTCTAAGAAAGTGATAGAGAAAATGTTAATAATGCAGAATAAACTTTAAAATGTATCCTCTGTACATTCCTCTCCCCAATCCTGGGGAGAGCTTGTTGTTAAACATTTACTAGCATACCCCTGATAACTTTGCCATATTCACCTTTGATTGTTTTATGATCTTTCCATTTATATTGTTGTAGTCATTTTAAATATTGTTTTCTTTTTCTGCTTACTTTACTTTGCATCATATCAGGCAATTTTTCCCATGACTCTATAGTCATCATTTGCATCCTTTCTTACAACATAGTAATAGCATATTGCATTCCTATACCATAACTTATTTTACCATACCTCAGTTCATGGGTATCTGCTTTATTTCCATTTCTGTGCTATGACTTTAAAAAAAATGCTGCTATTCACATTTTGTTGTATGTGGGGATTTTCTTTTTCTATGACCTTGTGGGAGGTATAAGTCTAGTAAAGGAATCCCTGGGTCAAAGGATATAGACATTTTAGTCACTTTATTAATTTCAAATTTCTTCCCAAAATATACTAATTCGCAGCTCTGCCAACAACACACTAGTGTACTCATCTTCTCACAACTTAGCCAATGTTGAATATTCATATCTTTTGTCATCTTTGTCCATTTGCTTGTGATAAGGTGAAACCTTAGCTTCGTTTTAATTTGTATTTCTCCAACATTTATCATTTGGAACGTTCTTCCATATGATTATTAGTAGTTTGCAATTTATCTTTTCACAACTGTTTATTCATATCCTTTGACCACTTATTCATTGGGCAATGGCTTTTGGTCATATATATGCATATATAAGTGTGTGCACACACATATGTATATGTATATCTTTTCATGTACATGTATACATTTATATGACATGTGTTATATCTATATCTATATTTATATATCTATTGTTAGTTATGTATATATTTTGAATGCCAAACCCCTGTCAGAGAAAAGGTCTTTTCCCATTATTCAGCTTTCTTTTCCTAGATGTATTAATTTTGATTGTGTTGCTTTTCAGATTCATGTAATGAAAATTATCTATTTTATCTTTTGCAATTATTTCTGTCCTTTTTATAGTTAAGAATATATCTACCCATATCTGTGAGAAGTATATGATCTGCTTCTCTTCTAATTTTTATATTGTAATCTTTAATTCTAAAATCACACAGCTATTTAAAATGTATTATAGAATATAGCATAAGGTATTATTCTAAGCCTAAATATTGTCAGACTGTTTTCCAGTTTTCCTAGCATTTTTTTTTATCAAATAAGGAGTTCTTTCCTGAATAATTTATGTTTTCTAGTTTATTGAATACTGGGTTATTAGGTTATTTTTTTCTGATTCTTCCTTGTCAAGTCTGTTCCATTGATCTACTTCTCTATTTTTTAACCAATACCAAATGATTTGATGACTGCTGCTTTATAATATAGTTTGAAGTCTGGTACAGCTATTCATCCTTGACCTCTAGTTTTTTTTCTTTATTTCCCTTGGTATGTTAGATTATTTTTGTTTCTCCAAATGAATTTTGTTATTATTTATTGGATTCTGTAAGCTATCTCTTTAATTGGTATAGCATTAAATCTGTAAATTAGTTTTGATGGTATTTTCACTTTTATTATATTGGCATGACCCAGCCAGGAGCACTGAGTATTTTATGTTGTTCTCTATCTTTTTAGGGAGCATTTTGTAATTGAATCTATACCAGTCTTTTGTGTGTTTTGGCAAATTGCTTTTTCCTAAGAAAAATTTTCTTTATATCATTCTTTTCATTAATTCTATTCTCCTTCTTTTCTAAACATTTAATTTTTTGATTCACAGTCTTTGTATTTGTTTATTTCTTCCCTTAGTCCCTGTCCTCATGAAATCAAAGTTTCTGGAGTACCAATTTTGAATTCTTTTTCCAGACAAATTCTATGTTATTGGCTTATAGATCCTTCCTCTCTTCCTTTTTTTCAAGTATTCCCCATTCTTAGAAGTATAATTTCTGCAAGTGATAGAGAGTGTAGAAGCATTGTCTGATTGTAGAAATTTCCCATGTCCTCAACTGTGTGGCGCATTCCTACCCTGTGCTCTCCTCACAATTTTTTCTCCATTTGCCATGGAATATTCTCTCTGGGTTCATGACTGCCCAAACTTTCACATGCTGTTTGTACCCAGGTACTCTAATTCTCCTTCTTCTGAGGCAGTAGACTGTCCTATGGAGGCACAATACTCTTTCGGAAACAATTGTCTCTGGGCAGCTAGATGGTGCAATGAATAGAACACTATCCCTGGAATCAAGAGGATGACTTCAAATTTGACCTCAGAGACTTGACATTTGCTAGCGTTGTGACCCTGGGCAAGTCACTTAACCCCAATTGCCTTGCCCCCTCCCCCCAAAAAAAAGAAAAGAGAGAGAGAGAGAGAGAGAGAGAGAGAGAGAGAGAGAGAGAGAGAGAGAGAGAGTTGTCTCCCTGAACACTGATTACTTGCAGGTTAAACCCATCATAAGGTCTCCCTCTCTTACTACAGACTATCTCCTCCCTTGGAAGTGTTCTTCAGCGTGACTCACTCCCACTATTGAACTGAGATTTCCACCCTTCTTTCCCATTCCCTTCCCTTTGCCACCTCATCCACTGTTCCACAAACTCTCTTCTTGAGAGACTATGAGAGTTATTTTCCCTCCATTGTTTACCATTGACTGGATTGGGGTACATCACACACTCTCCTCAATCTTCTACACCCTATATTCTTTCCTTTTTTATACCCTTAAATTCTGCTGCTTGGTCTCACAAAAAACAAATGATTCTCTTGGAGGGGGCAGGGTGTTTTGAGAACTTCAAAGCTGTATCCTTCTTCTCCCACCATTGGGGATTCCCTTTGATCAGCCTTTCAGTACCTTCCCCAAATGACTCCTAGGGGGACATTATTGGCCTTAGCTAGATGTCAGTATCTTTCTCCTTCAAGTCTGATATAGCTCCACACAAATAGGGGCTCCAGGCCCCAGTTCCCTCTCTTCTTTAATTCTCAGCCACAGATTGAGTGCATTCCACTCTCCTTCCTCAGCAGGCAGGTAAGGGGAGTCAATGCCTACTGCTTATTGCCACAGAAGGGTAGAGTTAGGATACCATCAGGGTGTGCTAGCAGAGACTAGAGTAGCAAGGAAACTGCTAATTGAATTCTAGAACACAAACTGGTGGATTAGGTAGTATGCCTTGCCAGAGTGGGGGAGAGGGTGGTCATTAGTAGGAATTAGGCATTAGGCTTCTGTGTCATTAATTCATAAGACTATGATCTTCTTAGGTTTCTTTGTGTCCTCGCCTGCAGAGACAGCACACATTACTATTTGGGGGAATTTGGAAGGATTAAAGAAAAAGCCTAATCCTCCATCTCATTTGTATACCATCTCCTTTCTTATTTTGGAAGTAACCTTGTTATAAAAAATCTTTTGATTTGTCATTTCCAATGCAAAGGTCATTCTCCTTAGCAGAGAAAACAGAAACAAAATAAGAGTAAAGTATCTCTTCCTTCTCTCTGTTGTCAATTATCCTTGTCAACATGATATGTCTCCCTGGGAGACATACCAGGGAGCAGTCTTCTCCTTTCCTTGATCCTATTCTTTCCCCATTATAACTAAGAAACCCTTTTTAGTTGTCCTTAACTTCCTTCACTAGCCTCAGCTCATTCTGGCTTTAACACTCCTAACACTATTTTTATAAGACCATACCACATTCTTCTGTTCATACTCCATTATGTGACATTGCTTCTATTTCTTGAATATATCTTTTTGTAAAAATCTGAGTTGATTAGTCTCATTAGAATACTGCCCTACTGCACACCTCCTTTCACTGGCCTGTTTCTTCTGAATATGGCATACACCTCCAGACATATTCTGGTCAAGGGTTTCATTCTCTCATATCTCTATGAAACTGAATTTATCTCCTTGTATGAGGGTCTCTAGTTCCTCTTGCCTAAACTTTGAGCATTTATGTATGAACATCTGAAGTCTTCGGTTTTTGCTACTAGGTCCTTTCTTAGATTTTATTTTCTATAAATCTCTGTGTGTCTCAATTGTTTTTCTTCCTTTAGTTCTCTGTTCTCCTTTATCATATTTAGCTTTGATATACACTGGACATTTCCCTCCCCCCAGCTGCAAATCTCTTTTAATTAAAAGTCCTTTTCATAAAATTTGAAAGTCACCAGGTAAATAATGTTTTTGTACCATCTTCTTAATCATGAACTTTTCTGTATCCCTTGCCTTTCACATGTGTAGCTGTGATAAAAACAACAACAACAAAACACCACCTGTACCCCTATGGTCTTCATTTTCTTGCCCAAGTCTTCACGATCTGTGGTTATGGCCGTGTTTTGGCAATGTGATTTTTGCCCCTGTGAATCACCATAGGTACCTAGCAATCATTCATCTTGAGAAGTCATGAATTGATAGGGCTCTCTGCGCTATCTTGACACATACACCAGGAAAGCAGAAGACCTCTACCTTACTGTCAGCATGTCAATATATTGCCTCAGTAACACCAAACAGGGAATCGTTAACCACCACTTTCTTTTGTTCTTCTGATCTTTACTAGTTGGTCACTTACTGATAGTTTTTGCACATGTACTATATCATTCCTTGGAAGAGAAGCAACTGCTTCCTCCCAAGTATCCATCTTCTTCCTCTTCAGAAAGGCCTGAAATGATAAAATTCTTTTTGTTTCATTCCAACTGCTTAATTTCCATTCCTCTTAGCATGACGTTCTTCTCTCCAAATTCCTGACAAAGGTCAAGTTTCCCCACTACAATTTCAAATCCTTCATTTTCCCTATTGAAACTTAGTTTTCATCCTCTTGCCCTTGAACCAACATCCTTTCTATGTCACAGACTTTCCCCATCCATGCCATTTTTTCTATTCACCTTTTCTTACTTTGCCTTGCCAACTGTTTTATCATTTTCTTCTACTTCAACATTCTCTCAGAGCAAACAAAAGTAGAAAACAGACATGAAGATTTTTCCTCAATTTTGCTGAAATGTTTCCAAAATTATCTTCCCCAAATTCAATCTCTGGCCTTCTTCAAAAGTCAAAATTCCTCCAAGTCACCTACACAATTAAATTTCTCTTATTCATCTCATATCCTCTTCTTTCTCCTACAGGCTTTTCCCAGAGAATCTAGAAGTAGACTACCATGTATGGGAAGAGTGGTTATGCGGAAGGAGGATTAGAATTGATCTTATTTTCAGGGGACACCACAAGAAACAATTGGTGAAAAAAATATTGAAAGGCAGATTTCGGCTCCATATTAAGGAAACCTTTCTAATAATTAATTATGCAAAAATGAAATAGGCTTCTCTTGAAGGTAGTAGGTTTCCTATCACAAGAAGTCTTCAAGCTGAGAGTGAGGTTGAAGCTCATGACCTCTGACATTCCTTCCACTTCTGAGATTTTGTGATTCTATAATCAAGACATTATATTAGACTGAGCTGGTATGCACAATTTACTGTCACTGTGGGGGAGATAAGACTCATAAAACCAAAGAGTTAACAACAAAAGGCAATGTATGATAAAAGCCAATAGATACTATGGGAAGGAAGTGACAAAAGAGTTCAGATGATGACAAGGTCAATGTGGCCTCAGAAAACCAATCACTTTTAAAATTCTCTGTAGAGAAGGCAACTCCTTTTGTAACTCATTACATGTGATAACAACCTTCACCTTCGGGAAACTGTTTCCTCTTTTCCTAACCTCAATAAACAGGGGAAATTGTAACATTCGTGCTCTGTGTCTGTGTATAACAATACATGAGAAAGGCAAGAAATCATTTCCCCCATTCTTGTCAGCAGTAGCAAAAGTTGTCTATTGAAGACAGAACTTTTGAAATTAACTCATCCTATGTGCTCACAAGGACCATGTCCATACATGTACCAAAGCTATGAGTTTTAGTAACTGAAACCATTTTGTCTAATGTTGACCCATAAGAAATTCTAGCAAGACACAAATTCCCACAAAATTGGGTTTAGTATCTAGAGTCTTTAAAAACCTACTCTTTTGTGAGCAGTGGATACAGTATATGTCTAGCTTGAAGGTGCTATTAATAATAGGCCCTGGTTGAAGCTACTGTGTTCATTCCATGAGGGGCTTAAAATACAGGACTTGTTGCTAAAGATCTCAGATCCCCATTTGTGTGTGGAGGAGAAATTGGGTTGTGCTAACAATGTTTGGTGATGCATAAATATTAGCATTAAATAACTTTGAATACCTTGTTTCCTAAAAAGATTAGTAGCTCTTCTCCATGTGATAAATTGTATGAGTTACTGTGCAGGCCCGTTTTCATACTGTATTATCCTGTAGAGCTTTAAATAACCAAGTCCAAATTATGCTCAGCAAGCTGTTGGAAAAGCTTGGGGAAAGCTTAAGGCTGAAAAGTTTAATTTGGACTTAACCTGACTCTCTCATGTCCTCTCCTTTCTCCCCCTTATGGACTTAATATCATCCTGTATTCAACATGTCAAAGGAGCCCCCAAATAAAGTATTTGGTTAGCAGGGCTTTTTTATTTCCTTTTGGTGTAATGACTGCCCTAGTTCCCTGACCCCACAGCTCTTCAGGCCTAAATGCTGGGGCCTCGAACCTCTATCCCCTGTAGGCTAGGTACCTCATTAGCCCTGTGGCCCCATAGAGGACAGATATAAAGTCTCCTTCATAGTCTTGCTCACATGTACACTGTTCATTCTTACCTAGTTTTTATGTTGTTTCCTTCTTTTGTTCCCAACTACGGGTTTACTGTCATCTAGTTAATGCTTGATCTCTCTCTGTTTTTGGAGTGTGGGGGAGGTTGCCCACATACATCAGGTCAGGGACTAATGGTTTCTGTTTCTTTTGGGTTTATCTTTTAGGCTTCCATTTCCTGAGCCAAAGTTTCAGAGCATGTTGGCTTTGCTTCTAAATTAGCAAATGGCCAATGCTTTCTTCATAGCAATGGACACAGAGGGCACAGAATGAATGGACAATGGTTATCCTAAAGTAAGTCTGACTCACCAACTTGACCTTTGTGCTAGGAAGAAACAGGGAGATATAATTTCTGTGTTTCTCTGGAAATTATAAGGATCTAAGTTTTCCCCAAGTCCTTTACCCATATCTTTATGCAACATCATATGTGGAAATGATTCCCTTCCCCTACCCCCTTCCTAATTCTTATCTTTTGACTAATTGTTTTTTAATCTCCAGAACGAACCCTCAGCAAGGAATCCTAATTTATAAGGGATATCATCAATTTCATGTTCCAAGTTTATTAGAAGTTAGGTTATAATTTCTTCGGGTAGACATTTAAGCTATAGTCATTAACCAGAATCCTAAGTACAGAATCCCAACACCAAATGCATAACTTTACCAACCCTTAGTTTTCCAGGTGGGTCAGAGGGGTCTCTCTAACTTACCTTTGTTCCTCATTTCCCTTTAATTTGCTAATTCCCTTCATGGTAGAGTGATGGAAATAGTTTTCAGATTGAAATCAGAAGATTTTTTTTTTTTTTGCTTTGTGGAGGGCAATTGGGGTTAAGTAACTTGCCCAAGGTCACATGGCTAGGTTTTTGTTTGTGTGCCTTAAGTGTCTGAGGCCGGATCCAAACTCAGGTCCTTCTGACTCCAGAGCCGACGCTCTACTCATTGCACCACCTAACCGCTCCAGAAATCAGAAGATTTTAATTCAAATCTTATGTTTCTGTTTACTAACTAAATAATCATGTTAAAACCACAACCTCTTAACTCAGTTTCCTCATCTGTAAAATGAAAATAATCGTCCTTGAACAATTATTAGACTGAGTCTGTCAATCAATCCAAAAGCATTTAATTACTGTGTGCCAGGCACAGGGTTAAACTGAAGATACAAAGAAAGGGAAAAAAATCAGTTTGATCCCTTAATGAACTGATGTTCTAATGGGGAAAGCAAGATATAAATAGCTACACACACACACACACACACACACACACACAAACACACAGAGAATAGGTAGGGTTTTTAAAATAAAACTGCACTAAGAATTTAAATGAAGGATAGGTGGGAGCTAATCTCAAAGGGGAAGGCAACTAGAAGGTACTAAGAAAGTCCTACAAAAGTCAGGATTTAAGCTGAGATATTCTAGAAGCCAGAGGAAGAGGTGGAGGTGAGGAAATAGAACTCTTCTAGCTTTGGGAGTTTCTATTACAAAGTCAGGGACTTGGAAGACAGGGAGTGTCATGTGTGAGTAAGATAAGATGACTGGATCACAGTGTGTGGAGGGGAGTATTATAAAAAGACTAGAAATGTAGGAAGGAACCAGGTTTTAAATAACTTCAATGCCCGACAAAAGATTTTCTATTTGATCTGGAGGTGACAAGGAACAATTGGAGTTTATTTTGTGTGGGGTGGAGGTTGTGACATGGTCAGATATGTTCTTTAGGAAAATCACTTTGGTAGCTGAATGAAAGATGGGTTGGAGTGGGAAGAGCTTTAAGGCAAGAAAACTAATATTGCAATTGAGAGCTATTGTAATAGTCCAGGTAAGAGATAATGAGTCCTATTCTAGTGCAATGCCTGAGTGGAGAGTGTGTTGAAATGACTAGATTTGACAATGGATTGGATATGTGGGTTGAGTGAGATTGAGGAATTGAGGAAGACATAGAAGTTGCAAGTATTGCTGCCTGGGGGTTTGGTGGTACACTTAAGAGTAATAGGAAAGTTATGAAGAGGAGAGAATTCAAGGGGAAAAATAAGAAGTTCAGTTTTGTTGAGTTTGAGATCCCTACAGGACATCTGATTTGAGGTGTCCAAAAGGCAGTTGGTGATACAGTGGAGATCAGGAGAGATTGGGGCTGGATATATAGATCTGGGAAGCATCTGTATAGAGACGGTAGTTGAAGTCATGGGAACTGATGAAATTAGCAAATGAGATTGACTGCAGGGAAAAGAAAAGAGAACTCAGGACAAATCCTTTGGGGATACCCTTGGTTAGTGGGTATCATATGTCTGAAAAATCATCAAACGATACTGAAAATGAGTCATTAAATAGGCAGGAGGAGATAACCAGAAAAGAATGGTGTCTAGAAAATCTAGAGAGGTGAGAGAATACAGAAGGAGAGGGTAACAGTGTCCTATGCAGCAAAGATGTCAAGAAGAATGAGTAGTGAGAAGGCCATTATATTTGACAATTTAGAATTTAGTGGCAAATTAGTTTCAGTTTAATGATGAGGGGAGTCAGATTTCAGAGGATTTAAAGGAGTGAGGGCAGAGAAGGTAGAGGTACCTGAGGCAAACAGGGTTAAGTGACTTGCACAGGGTCACACAGCTAGTAAGTATCTGAGACTGGATTTGAATTTAGGAAGATGAGTCCTCCTGACTCCAGGCCTAGCACTCTATCCACTGCACCACCCAGCTGCCGAGAGGCACCTACACCTAGTATGTGGATAGCTATCTCAAGTTCAGCTGAAAAGGACATAAGAGATGTGAGAGCATTTACTGTGAAACACCTTGCAAACCTCACAGCCCCACAGCAAGATATTCCTCCCCCCACACACATTTAACACGTCCTCAGCAAACTCAGATTTTGATGATTCTTGTGGTTGAGTGCTATGTGAGTTTCCCTTTGCCCTGAAATCTCTCAAGTTTTCTCTTTCATGAGAAATGCTGCCACTACCTTAATTACAGAAACGTGAGCAGCTTGCATTATATATATGAAAAAGGCAGGTAAAGATTGTAAATGCATAGATTTGTCTTCGTTAATAGCATGCTTGTATAAAGTATAAAGTATAAAGTAACCATTACGACATCCCCATACATGGTTCTCCCCATGGAAAAAGGGGACAGCCATTATCGTAGATGGCCATTTTAAGCCTCTGATCCTCCCCTGTATCCTTTCTCCAAGCCAGGTCTTTTAGAAAGTGGTTCCTTTCTATAAGACCTTCTTACGGACAAGCTATGACTGCCTGGACCTGGGAACAAGTTCCTCTACCTTGAAAGATTAAAATATTTTTATGCAATCAGTAAATTCTGTTATGAAACTTTTCAGCTGCTAAATTAAATGATAAGAATAACTAGTATTTTGAAATTCTGAACATCTTATAATTAGACCAGCCTTTAAAAAATATTCCGAGTTAAGGCACATTAGAATGTATTCCACAACATGGAGACAGCCCTGACAAAGAAACATTATTCTTAGATTTACAATTAATTACCCTTATGTCTATACCTTGCATTCAATTTGCATATCTTAAAAGTGCTGTAAATTTCATAGGACTCCCTTGTTATTTAAGATCATTCCGCTTAGTAAAAGTTTCTTCTGTGATAACTTTCTCCTGATTATGTCGTTGTGAGGTCAATAAATCTGGCTTTACTTTGCTCTACAATGTTATAATTTTTCTTTTTTTGTGTGTTTTTCATTATTTGGCTCCTTGTTCCTTCTGCCCTCTCATTTATAATCCCCCAAAGAACCAACAGATACTGAAGTCGGCTGGAAGACTAAGTGAGTGGTCAGACTCTGAGATGTTATCTTTTTCCCAGAACGCATTGGTACTGGGTGTCTGACATGTTCTATACATCTTTCTTGTGTCAACCTCATTAAACAAATACAATTTGATGTATAGCTCTCAAGAAATGAAATTTTATGCAATGAATTTTTTTTCTCTCCAGATTGTGGTAAGATTTCCCTCCCTTTACTCCCTTCCTCTATCTATCTGTCCCTCTCTACCCCTACAATCTGAACTCCAAAGTGATCTGTTGTTTTCTTTTCCAGCTTTAATTCTATATATGGTCATTGCTAATTTCATAACCTTTCATTTGAATGAGTTTTTACATTCACCCTGTATGTTATATTTTTAAAAGAGACTGCATTGGATTGCCTAAATTATTCATAAGTAGCCATTAGCACTGGATAAAATATTATATATTCCGTGGAAGGCTGTTAAGTTTGTTTACCTTGATCAGATACACATGTAGTTTGGATTCTTGAATCTGTGTCTGCTGCTGTCACATATATGTTGTAAATGTCCTGAACTTTCATGGGTGAGGATGTATAAATGTGCTTTATGGGAGAATCCAAGGTTACTACAATACCCTGCAAAGGAGAAGGACACAGAACACTTAACCAGAATAGTAAATATCAGCCTGATACTGTTTCAGCCAAAAAGAATTTTAAGAAGCAATGTATGTTTAAAAAAATAACAAAAAAATAAAAGCACAACTCACAACCCTCTCCAGCTGAGACCTTAGATTATTATAAAAAAAAAAATACCACTAAGCACAATTAGCACCCATCTTACTTGCCACTGGGTAGAATTCAGAGAGGCTGGAAAATCAGTGTTCTTGGTTTTTGTTTTTTTTAATGCACTTCATTGCAGTAATTTCCTGAGCCTAGGCCAATATTCCTTTTTTAATAAAGGTAAACATTATAATACCTGAAGAAGTAGCAACACAGAGTATAGATTTTGTTGTAGAAAGCTTTGCTTCTCAGATATGCAGCCCAGTTTGAGAGGTTTTGCCTTGTTTCTTTTGAAGAGAGGAGAAAGAAATTCCCCTTCCCTTCCCCCCTTTAGTTTTATCTTAAGCACAACTAGGTAATTTCCCATTGCTTCCTCCTCGCCATTATTAATTGGTAGTTTATTAAAGCTATTTTTAAAAAGTTAATACTCCTGTCATTTCCCCATAATACCTCCCAGGAAATAGAGCATCCCAGAAAGCTAGTATATAGATAGAACAGCAGCCATGTTAAACTCTGTAAGCTGTCTAGAGAACACAGTCCTACTCATAGGCAGGTAGGTGGTGGTCCTTGCCTTAGGGCTATAGCAATGGAATTCATGGCCATGGCCAGTAAAATAAATAATGGATTCTCCTTTTTTTTTTTTTTTTTAAGGAAGGGGAGCCATGGTCTGATCTATTATGTAGGCTCCCTTCCCTTTTGCTGTTGTCCCAGCCTTTTTATATCCCCTTTGGGACATGAAGAGGTATATAAGACTTTTTTTTTGGCAAATGGATTAATTTCTGGCAGTGAGGATCTCTCTGGCATTTCAATATGTGAGTGAGTAACCAGGATTTCAAGAAAGCCCATTTATCCTGGTTTTGATGGGCTGAACGCAAGGCAATGTGAGAGTGGCACTCTCCTCGTTGATTATAATATAATATTTCCATTAAAATCATTTTTTAAAAGCCTTCCCAAATTCCAATAATCCTATTTCAAAGAATATAAAGCTGTGCTGTAGATTAGCTGCCCTAGAATACCTTGGCAAAAGTATCCAAGTAGCAAGAGTTTTCCTAGTCTTATGTCCTATATACATCTGTTAAATTACTCCGAGATCTCATTAAATAAAGCTAATGCACTTGTAAAACAGTAGGGAGAGACAGTTTATCATTGTAACTGTTAGAGAGAGCCATTCTGAAAGGGAGGGAGCCAAGAAGACTAGGTGTATGCTGGTCAGTGTAGATGTTTCTAGGCCATAAATCTTGGCTCTTTCCCGCCTAGTTATTGTGTATTTCTTTAGGTGAGAGATTGATTGTAGCAGCGGAAGATGAATTTGCCCATGGTCCCTTTCTTCTCTCTCTCTCTCTCTTTTTTTTTTACACTCCTGATGCTTCGCCAAGGTGATAATGCTTTTTTCCCCCCTGCAATCATTTGTTTCAGATTAAAAGCATGAAACGGCACGAAGAAACACAGGCAGGTTGGTCTCTGTAGTCGGGCAGGCATGAGGGCATGAAGATGTATAATGTCCCAAGTGGGAAGAAGAGCTTTTGGCCCCCACAGGATTTATAACAGGTTTACCTGAAGGAGAGCCAGGGACACTTAACCGATCTGATACCTGGAAGGACACTGACATTTCCTTGCTGTGGAGTTTTTAAGCAGATGGTAAAGTGGGCTTCATATGAAAACACTGAACGTCACAGGGCCATTCAAATCCACGACAATTGCAGCCTTATTGTCTTTTCTCGGGAAATGTGTGTCTGGATCACCCTGGGTCCTGAATGGGGAGAAGAGATACTTTTCATGAATATATATAGAGATGCTGAATTTATAAGGATCAATATAGTCACAAATGTTGTACAACATGTCAGGATATCATAAAAAGCAGGCAGTTCTACATAAAATACCAGCTTAATCTTGGAGATTTTAAAGCCTCATTAAAATGTGGATAAAGTCCATATATGGGATGGCAGCACTCAAAAGGTTGAAGTTGTATATCTGTGGTGCAAACATTTTAACCGTGATTTCTGAATGTCAGTGGCCTTTTTGGAGTAGAGCAAGGATTCAGAGGTGATAGGGAAAGCTCAGGACACATGGAAACTCCCCAATCTTGTTGCACATCCTTTTGGTTTGATGGAAGCATGACTTCCTGTGACTCTTTGCCTTCCCTAAGCCTCTTCTTTGAGGGAATGGCTTTGGTTGGAAAAAGTGAAATCTACTATCCCCAAAGTATCCTGGCAATAATAAGATCAAAAATTTATAGTGAGAAAGAACATTATAGGTTATCTAGTTCAACTCACTTTACAGATAAGGAA
>WOXC01010218.1:0-35694 GCA_011680675.1 Gymnobelideus leadbeateri | reverse complement strand
CTCAGATCATGGACCACAAACCATGAATATCATGCAGAATATGTCCCATCTTTTCTTCTTCCTTTTAAAAAAAATTACATAGGGTTCAGAGAAAAGCTAGTTGCATGGGGTCATACTACAGGGGCTGATGGCCCTTTATCAGGTCAAATGATACAGAGCAGTGGTGTGCCTGTGTCTTTTGGAGTCCAGCTAGAAAGCTAAAATATATGCCTCTGGAGTGTTACTAGGGAGAACCAGAGATAAACACAAAACAAGGGCATAAGGGCTTGTGAAGTAAGACTAGAAATTCCTCATAAAAGACAACCCCTAAGTAATGAAGGAGCAAAATCTAAATATGAGTTCTGGAACCATGGATCACAGGAGGTCCTAAAACTGGTAAGTGAAGCAGAGAAATGGTTGGTTGAGGGGCCGTATGAATGGAAAATAAGGGCACCAGCTCCTTATTATAGGGTCAGCCATTGGTGATGGAGAATTTCCTAGAAGATAAAAGTATTTCTCTTTTAATTCACATTGCTACTCATAGTTCTCTGAGAGTCTTAATATTTTTATTAAATATACAAAAATCTAAGCAATCATTTTAAAACACTCTCATTTTTTTCAAATAAAAGGATATTGAAAATGTCCTTCCTAAGTAATACCTTCAATATAAAGTCACCTAGAGGTTTGATGTGCCCAGATAGTCCAGATAACAGACCACACATCAAAAGTTCACTCAGGCATCTGTGGCAATCTGCATCTTACCGTGGCTACAGAGCTCAAAGTCCTGATACCAGGCAGTGAGGCAATGGTGATGGTTCCTGGGCTATAGAATAGGGAGGGGAAGAAAACGTATAGAGTCCCAGAAGCAGTCCCCCTTCCTGACTCCTGCTCTTGCTCCCCCAGAAATCAGGGCTATTGATGTAGATTTCAATCAATCCACAAGCATTATTAGCCATGTACTAGATGCCAGACATTGGGGACACAAAGATAGAAGCGAAAGGCATTGGCCTCAAGAAGTTTACATTCTAACTATGAGAGGCAAAGTGTACATATATAGGTAGACACAAATGATACAAGATAATATGGAAGGAAGGTAGTGGCAGCTTGGGGGAAATCACTTCATGCCAAAAGAGAACACTTAAGTTGGGCCTTAAAGATTCTGAGGCTTGGAAATGCAGCATAGAGGTGGTAGTTAAAATCATGAGAGTGAGTGGGCTCTCTGAGACAAAGAGTGGCAACGGAGAAGAGTGGGAGGCAAAAGGTAACATTTTAGAAACTGAGCACCTGTACAGACAGTTTGGTGAAAGAGGTGCCAGGAAGGGTATTTGAGTGGATCAAGCACTGGCATTCAGGTGAGAGGACCAAATTCTGGCTCTTCCTCTTCTATGTGTATGACCTTGGGTAAGGCACATAATTTGGGGGAGGGGGCTGCTTTCTAACCTATAAAATGAGAAGGTTGAATTAGATGACCTCTAAGATCCTCTTTTTAGCTCTAAATTTTAGCTCTAAATCTATGATTCTATGAGTCTATGAGTAATCCAGCATCAGGCCCATCCTAGAGAAAGGACTTTGAGACCTTGAGAAAATACTTTGTGACTATCCAGGCAAACATTAAAAATAGACTTTTATTGTACAAAATGGCCAGAAAGCTTGAATCACTGGTGACAAATTTCTTCTTTTCAACAATAATGTTTGTTTTGAGCCCAGTTAAGTTTGATTAACAATTATTCATTGAACTCATATTTTATGCCCAGATTGTGTTAGGCAATGGTGAAGATTCAAAGGGAGCATATGACTTTATGTTCAAGGTGGATAGAGAATGCTTACGTGTAATGCAAATAGAGAACAATGTGAATCCACAAATAATCACAGGCTGAGTGGTGCAAATTGTACTAAGTACAGTAGGAACATAGAGGTCCATGAGTTCTGTCAATGAAGGCTATGTGGAGGTGGCTGATCCTTGAAGCAAGGGGAACACTTGGGTAGGCAAAAAAAATTGAGGCTGTGGGAGTAGCTCAGGTTATGAGATGAGGAATATGAATAAAGGGAGAGAAGGCACAGTGAAGAAAGGATGGCAATGTGCCAATGTGGAACTTCATTTTGCAACATAATGAGAGATAAGACTGACTCTAAGTTCTGACTGTGGAATAACTTGAAACCAGGAAGAGGAGATGGATATAGTCAGCAATGGGAAAATCATTGTAGGTTACTGAAGAGGAGACTAACATAATGTAAGCAGTGTTTGGGGTAAACTAGAAACATTTAGGATAGTAAGAGATTGGGTGGAGCCCCTGAGGCAGGTTTACATGAGAACATGAACATGTCAGTGGCATGGTGATGGCAGCAGAGGAGAATCAGGATAGTGTGATGTCATGTCATATGATTGACATCTTTGGAGCAAAATTCATGTTTATGGGATCACAGTATGGGACGAAAGAAAAAACACTAGCCCTGGAGTGCCAAGACCTGAATTACAATTCTTCCAAAGGTTACTTCCTGGATGCTCTTAGACAAGTCATTTTAATTTCTGTGATGCTCAGTTTCGTTTTCTGTAAAATGACCTTGATGTTCTTAGAGATCTCCTATAATACTAGATCTTATAAAATTTAGGACACATCAGAGAAGGAGAGCCTAGAGGTGGGATGGAGAGGGGTCAGAAATAGGCTATTCCCATGACTCAGTAATGAAACAGCAAAGGACTTGATTCCAGTTAGTATATGGCTAAGGGAATGAAGAAGAGGAAAAACACAAACATTTTGAAGGAAGAATCAACAGGATTTGGTGGCAGTGACCAAAGAAATAAAAGAGAAAAATGAATCAAAAATCAAAATCAAAAATTAAGCCTGGGTTGCTGCAAGACTGCAAGACTGAGAACAGAGGAATATCAAAGAGCAATCCCTTTGTGAAGGAAGAGGAAGAGTTTAGTTTTGAATGAGCTGAGTTTGAGGTGGTGACAGAACACTCAAGTGGAAGTGTCTTAGAGCTAGCTGGACATATAGGAAGGACTAGGGTTCAAGTGATGGTCCCATGCTTGGCAGTACAGGTTTGGGACCGTAGAGAAGTCAACAAAGTGAATGAGTTCTCAAGGGAGCTAATTGTGGATCTCTCCAGAGACATAATGGTAACAGCTAGCATTTATATGACACTTTACAGATATTATTAACAACCATGGGAGGTAGGTACTACTATTATCCTCACTTCGTAGATGAGGAAACTGTGGCTCTCTGCAGAGATATGCCAAGGAAAATGTGGCATGATTCAAAGGAAAGAGACCTGGCTTCTCTTCCTAGCTCTGTCACTAATGAGTGGGGTATCCATGGGCAATTCACTTTACCTTTCCCAGCTTCAGAGGTTAAGTGACTTTCCCAAGATCACACAGTCAGTAAATATCTCGAGCAGGATTTAAACTCAGATCTTCCTGATCCCAAGTCCAGCATTCCATCCATTGTACCATTGCATGTGCCATTCACCTCCAATATGGCAAGGAAAAAATAGTATCTTGCAATGGAAAAACCATTGGCCTAATAGTGAACAGGGAGAAGAACAGAGAAGCAAGGGCAAATCAAGTCAAGAATTATTTGTTAAGTATTTACCATGTGCCATGTGTTATGCTAAATGCTGAGACTACAAATGAGAGTAGAAAGAACATCTCCATCCTCAAAAAGCTTACCTTCTAATAGGGAGAGGCAACACTTAAAAAGCACCTGAAAAAGAGTGAGGGGAGTGGGGGTGCTGGTGAAGGAGCTGGTCACAGGAGGGGAAAGGCAAAAAAAAGTTCAGTGAGTCAACAGCAGAGCCTGGAGAGGAACGAGGAAATGATCGGCCTGGACCACCTCCTTAAATTGGAGGTTTTGGAAAGTCAATCAAAGAGAGAGGCCCCCAGGGTGAAAGGTACTTCCAATGGGAGCAATAGTCCAGATGTGGAGTAAGCTTGAAGGATGAAGAGGTTTCTATGCCCTAGTAAAGAAAGTCCTGTGCAGATGGGTCAGCAGTGATGCCTAGAGAGGAATGAAGAAGGCAGTCTTGGAAGAGTGTCCACAAGCAGTCAAATAGACCTGGAAGAACAGCTAAGGGGGCAGAATAACACTGGAGAGATAAGAGTAGAGGAAATCAAGATAGTGTGATGTCATAACAATTGAAAAAGGAATTGCATTCAAAAGAACATGAGGCCAGTCAACAGTTCCAAAGAAGGAAACAAGCATTTATGAAGCCGCTATGTGTCAGGCACTGAGCTAAGCACTTTACAAATATTAACTCATTGGATCCTTACAACAGCTCCTAAAAGGCATGTGCTATTATTATCCCCATTTTACAGGTGAGGAAATTAAGGCAAACAGAAGTTAAGTGACTTACTTAGGGTCACACAACTAGTAAGATCAAATTTGAACTCAAATCTTCCTGACTTCAGGTCCAGTATGCTACCCACTGTGTAACCTGGCTGCCAATAACTCAGGAGAATGCAGATTGAGAAAAAAAGTCACTGAATTTTGCTAAAACAGAGTCTCTCATCGAAAAATTTCATTAGAGTGGAATTAGTCCTCATCCCAAGATCCTAAGAGGAGAGAGGATGGAGGCAGCAGGAAAGTTCCTACATCCTCTGAGAGCCTGGTCGAGGCTAAATGGGGCAGCCTCTAAGTGCATTTTAGTAGGATTCAGACCATGCCTAGATAATGATATGGCCTTAGTCTATATCAGAAGAGAAGAAATGCCAAGGAAGTAGAAGGCTGAGTGTGGTTCAGCCCACTGTACAGACAGCAGAGCAGTCAGCAATGACGGACTGTGGGGTATATCCAGGCAACACTCTCAGGACCTGGAGACCCCTGTGGATCTCTATAGAGATATGCCAAGGAAAACTTGGCATGATTCACAGGAAAGAGACCTGGCCTCTATTCCTAACTCTATCACTAACTATTTGTGTGACTATGGGCAATACACTTTACCTCAGTCCTTTCATCTCTCACCGGAAATATTTTCCCTACTAATACCAGAGGGGTGCTGTGAGGAGTTAAGATAAAAATCATTAAGGATCATAGGATTTAGATCTGGAAGGGACCTTAGAGATTATTTCATCCAACTTCCCTTATTTTACAGATGAGAAAACTGAGGCCCATAGAGGCTAAGGGACTTGCCCAAGGTCATATGGATAGTAGCAGAATTGAGGTTCAAACCCAGATACTCTGTCTCCAGAGCTCGTGCCCTTTCCCCTATCTCAGAAAATCTCAGATGTCTCTGGAGGTAAATTACTTCTCTACCTAGCCAGTTCCTGCTATGCTGAGGACCACACAATGGTGCTGGAAGTTGGAAGTAGAATATTTCAGTTCCAGTCCTTCCCAGGGAGATAATGGAATGTTTGCCATTTCCTTCATCAGTTCATTTAACAGATGAGGAAACTGAGGCAAACAGGATTAAATGCCTTTCCCAGGGTCACACAGCTAGTACATGTCTGAAGCCAGATTTAAACTCAGAAGATGGATCTTCTCAGCTCCAGGCAAAGAGATGTTATCCTAAAACTAACTTTCACTATAGCTCATGAATCACTGACAGTGTCGTCTCTAAATAACGTACTGTCCCAGGCACAAAAAGGTTCCATGGTGTTTCATGGCATTCCCCAGTGCCCAGAATCAGCTAAATCATTCACACGGCATGTATGCTGCTTCTGCTTCCTGATGCAGATATAATACAGACCTGGCAGGCTGCCAAAGTCAGAAAGAGGCAGCTGGGAGGGAGATGGAGGACAGAGTTATCAAAAAGCATATGCAGGGCCCAGGTACACTCACTTACTGCTAACATCCATCCCAAGTGGGATGAAAGAGCCAGCAGGGAAGGGAAGGATCTTTTCATGCCTGGAGCCTGGACTCAGACTTTGCTCGTGTATGTTCACCAAGGCCAAAGTATACAGGGAACCTAGAATATTATCAATACTGAACAATTAATTATAGCCTTTTCACCCAGGCCCCTAAAAGTCCAGGGCAAGAGGAAATCAATTGTGTCCTTCAAAGAATAATATTACCTCTGGGCTAGCAGTTTAATTAGCAACACCTGAGCTTTCTGAGGCTGAACAGGGAATACCAGCATGAGCTTCTAAATAGAACATCAGGAAATACAGTGGTAGGGCAGCCAGATATGGGGGGTAGCATAAACTCAGTATGAAGTCAGAGAATGCAAGCTCAAATCTTGGCCTGGACCCCTAAGAACTGCATGGCCTGTAAGAAATTACATGCCCTCTCTTGGCCTCAGTTTCCTCATCTGTAAAGTTAGGAAGTTATAGTAGATTATTTCTAAATTCCCTAATGGTTCAATTCTATTGGTCCATAATGACTAATAATGATAATTACTGTTATTATTATTACAATATCTCATATTTTATAGAGAGCTTTCCAAAACCCTTTCCTCACAACACTGTGAGGTACTTGGTATTATTATCTCTGTTTTATAGATGTAGGGAGAATTGGACTGGAGTACTCCCATGAAGCTGAAATGAGCTCCCTTGGCTACTTCTGGTGACACACGTGTTCAGCATTCAAAGACTTGGTACTTTGGGATAACAAAGCAACCCCTTGGTCCCTGTGCCAGTAGCAAAGGGAAGGGGATGCATCAAAGGGGATTTGCACTTTTTCACTGAGGCAGCAAGAGTTGACCCCCAGCAGACTTTAAAGGGGCAACAGACTGCTCGTTTCTTCTTCCTCTCTCTCAAATGTATAGTGTTAAATCAATCTCCCTCTCTTCTCTCTCTGTCTCTGTCTCTGTCTCTCTCTGTCTCTCTCTCTGTCTCTCTCTGTCTCTGTCTCTGTCTCTCTGTCTCTCTCTCTGTCTCTCTACTGAGAGGAGAAAGGAGTGGGGCTACTCTCCTGCCACCCTCCCACACTGGCTGCTTGCATATGGCATCTATTCCTTAGTCTAGATGATCTTGAGTTAGAAGCTGACAGCACTGACTGCCTCTTCTTTTTCCTTTCTCTCAGCACCAGTAATCAAATAGTAATCCTGAGACACACTTTTCTAACAGTGAATTTAAGACGTCAGACACTCCTGGATCTCTAAATCAGTACCAGCTGCAGTGTGAGAGATACACCTTTCAGCTAATATAAAGTTTCTGGGGCCATTATCAGTCGTCTTGACTTTTGTCTTTCCAGTAGAGGAGAGAGTGAGGCTGATGATTTTGCAAACCCCTGCCTCACTTAAATCCAGCTCACTTGCAGAATGAAGGATCAACAACAACAACATTTCTAGAAGGAGAAGATAGCTGAGCCCAATTCCTGACCTGATTTTCCAGGAGACATGAACCCTGAGGGATAATTTTTTCTTTTGGACAGTACAAAGTCAAAATAAACATGAAACGCTCATTCAACAGTTTCTGTTAGTGTTTCATGCTTTAAGTACCAAACTCCTGGAAGGTTCACCTTCACATTGGGTCTGAATGAGAAATGTTTGGTTAAGGCTGAACATCGGCAGGCAAACCAGTGTTTTAAGAAAATCTCAGGAAGTTTGCCACAATGACTGGTTCTGACATCCAGGCTGCTGCTCTCCCTTCAACTCATTTCATCAGAGAAATATTATAGCAGGAAGAACCACAGAATTCATCTGATTGAGCCCATATCTACAAGGATCCCCTCAGCAGCATCCCCCAACATGTGGTCGCTCAGGTTTCACTTTGAGATCTCTAGTGAGGGGGAACCCACCCCCCTTCTGAGGTCACATGTTCCATTTTTCAAAGATTCCAATCATTAGCAAGTTATCCTTTCCTGAAGAGTGAATCTGCTTCTCAACAACTTCCATTCTTTGTTCCTACTTGTGTCCTCTAGGGTCAAGCAAAACCAAGCTAATCCTTCTACCACAGGAGAGCCCTTGAAACAGTGATAGACAACTAGCATTTCCTCATTTAGCTTCCTCTTCTCCAGGCTATACTTCATATGGTATATCAGTACCTCACCAATCTTGTTGCCTTTATCTGGATGCTCTCCAACTTGTCAATCAATGAACTTCCTAAAATGTGTGAGGCAGGATTGAGGGGACCTTCCAGACAAAGAGAATTAGGCTTTTAAAAAGTGATTGCCAAAAGCTATCTGAAACTAGAAATGTTCAGTATTAATTTGAGAGGCCAAGCATTATCAAAGCATCTAACACTTTCTGGGAAAGAGTTATCCCTTCCTGGACAAAATTATAATGATGGTCTTTCTATTCCAAGTAATTTTGCTGAAAATGTGACTGAAAAGACCAATATTTGTTCTCCAAACCCAATTATTACTCAGTACCCAAATCTTTTTTCATAGGGCTTCAAAATCATGTCTACTATCTATTCTTTATACTGATGCACTGAGATAGATTATCACTGCCACACTTAAACTGGGGAAAAGGTAGATAGTGACCTGTATACAGCAACAAACCTGGACCTGAACTCAAATCCAGACACTTGCTAGCTATATGACCCTAGGCAAGTCTCTGTCTCAGCTTTCTGTTCTGTAAAGTGGGGATAATAACTATCTCCCAGGGTTGTTGTGAGGATCAAATGAGATAATATTTTTAAAACACTATATAATGCTAGTAGTGGTAGTAGAAATAGTAGTAGTAGTAGTAGTAGTAGTAGTAGTAGTAGTAGTAGTAGTAGTAGTAGTGTTATTATTACTATTACCTAGAGAGATTAAGGTATTTACTCAAGGTTACATAACAAAATCAGAGCAGGAACTAAAATCTTAGCTCCTGTTTCTCCAATCCCTTTATTACTACATTACTCTACCCCTACCAGGCACATCATCATTCTAAGATACTATGCATGTATGTGTATATAGATATAGATATAGCTATAGAGAGAGAAAGAGAGAGAGAGATGTTAGAGATAGATAGATAGCTGTGTATAATATATACTTTTACGCATTTTTTAAGAACAGTATATTTTTGGAGTCAAAAGATTTGGGGTTGAATCTTAATTCTGCCACTTACTAACTGCAATTTTAGACACACAACTTAACCTCGTATGGCCTCAGATTCATTGTCTGTAAAATGAGAGGGTTAGACTCAATAATCTCTAAGGTCCCTTCCAGGTCTCAATCCCATACATCTATGACCTCCCAAACCATCACTCTAGTATCTAAATCTTATTTAAAAATGGAAGTCCTCTGAGTCCAGTGGCAATGAGTAGTTGGCTCTCTTGAGAACCAAAGTAGTAGTGCCTTGTGCCAACTGCCCAGTGATGGATGGGGCCTTGAAAAGAAGGAAAATCAAGGAGAGGTAGAGGCAGAGCTGGAATGGTTATGGTCAGCCAGGTGTGGGCCTAAAAGAAGAAAGAAAAATAAATTAAAGTCTTTCATCTGGAAAATAAATAGCAAACTGCAAGTGAATTTGTGCCCTGCATGAATGAGCTAGGGAGGCTTAATTCTCTAATTATTACCTCTCTTCTCTCCATGGAGATAAATAGCAGGTTGGTAGAGATAATCAGGGCATAAAACACTATGGCCTCTTGAATTCTATCTTAATGGAGTTTTTTCCCTTAAATTACCTTTGCCCTGGTGAAAGATTTGGGACCATATTTACTTTCCCCAAGCCCTCCCTTGTCACACATATTCTCTTCCACACCATTAACCATTAAATGCTTTAGAGTGCTGGAGTCCGGAACTACTCCAGCAGAGCCAGCTCACTCAGACTCACGATTTTTTGCAATTGGCTGACAAAGCAAGCAGACATCTCTATTGTTGACTCCAACCTACCTTTCCAGGCTGATCTGCATTCCAGCCAAAGCAGTCTACTTCCCAATTCCAAAGGCTGGTATCCCACCTTCCATCACCCACCCATCCACCTACCCCCATGTCTTTGGAGAGACTGCCACCCTTCCTGGAACACACTTTCTTCAAGGTCTAGCTTATGAGTCACAGTCTCCCTGAAGACATTTTTGATTCCTCTCTGTTGTTAGGACTTTGTCTTTCCTCAAATGAAAGAAAATCAGGTCCAAACACTGAGCATTTCAGGGTTCATGAGAGAGACTGACAGAGAGGGAGGCGGAGAGAAGAGGGGATGGGAGACACATAGAGAGAAATCTCTGTTACTCTGAGCAAGTTGCTTTACCTCCCTGGGATTCATTTTCTTCCTCTACAAAATAACAGAATTGAACTAAAAGATTTCTAAAGCTCCTTTCAGTTCTAAAAATTTTCATCTCTATGAGAGCTGGGAGATCTCTAGTCCCTTATTCTCTGATTTACTAGAGAAGCAGAAGAATAGCACCTGGACCTCCTATTTTATTTTTTTTTCCTCTTCATTTCCAGTTCGGGAAATTCTCTTCCTATAGTGCTCTGCCCTTGATTGCTTTTCTCTTCAATTCCAGTTTGGGAAATTCTTTTCCTGTTGTGTGCTGCCCTTGACTGCTCCCTGGTGGTCATTGTAGAGCTGAATGCTACAATTCCAAATGAACACATATAATTTCATGGGGGAATGGGATGGGGGGGGCGGTATCAGGGAAGGATCAAAGCAGTTCTCCATTTTTAAAGAATATGACCATTTTGTTGTAAATAGGTAGATCAGCTGTCCCTTAAATCTAGTTAAAGTATTTAGATGTGGAAGGCACCTTAAAAGTCATCTAACTAATCCAACTTCTTCATTTTGCATAAAGAGAGAGGTAATATCAACTTTTTCACTCAGAAAGAATTCATTCCACCATCTATCTAAGCAGTGGAGTGGCATAAGTGCTGGAACTACATCCACATTTCTTCCAGTTAATATATAGTCCTGATATTCATAAGAAAAAAGAAAATTCCTACTTAATGCTGTCAGCTATTATGGGACAGAGGTTAGGACCAGGCTGTTCCAATAAAGCCCAAGCTCTGGCAATTTCTACAATTCTAAGAAATGTTTCAAGTATAGGCCCACCAACAGACTGTCTATTTTCTGAAAACTAGCCTGATTAAGTACAGAGAGGTTCACCACTAAGAAGCAGGTCTCTCAGGCAGCTAAGCAGTACAATGGATAGAATGCTAGATCTAGAGTCAGAAAGAGATGAGTTCAAAACCTGACTCAGATGCTTCTTAGCTATATGAACCTGAGCAAGGTAATTAACTTCTGTCAGTTTCAATTACCTCATCTGTGAAATAGGGATAATAATAGCACCTGCCACACAGTTTGATTATGAGGATCAAATGACATAATGTGAAAAGAACTTTGCAAAATGTCATCAAAATTCTAGTTATTATTACTACCAAGTAATGAATTTCTTGGCCATGACAACCAATGAAACAAAGAAAAAAAATTTTAAATACTCCTCAAAACTATGTGGCCTTCTTTGACTGTTGTAGTATCAGTGGTGGAAGAGGGGAAAGAGGAAAGTGCCAAGAATCAAATGTTTTTAGACTGGTTATAAACATTAATTTAATCATTGGCATTCTAAATGGAGATTTTTATCCAATGACCAATGAGTGGACATACTATCAGAGGAGTAGTGCCTTAGTCAAACTGATATGCTTTCCATAAAAGAAACCAGAAGATAGGGGCGGCTAGGTGGCACAGTGAGTAGAGCGTCGGCCCTGGAGTCAGAAGGACCTGAGTTCATATCCAGCCTCACTTAACACACACAAACAAAAACCTAGCCGTGTGACCTTGGGCAAGTTACTTAACGCCAATTGCCCTCCAAAAATCAAAAAAAAAAAAAAAAGAAACCAGAAGATGAAAAATGGCATACAGGCACTCCTTGGAGAGAAATACAAAGAGTGGGCAGAGCTAATTTCTTTGTCTTGCACCAAAAGGAGTTTTTAATGGTCATCTTAAGGCAGAAGTACATGAGAGTAATATTCACCCATATGTTCCAAAAATATAGTTTGTGGGCAATGTGGAGTTCTGGCCCTAGTCTTGGAAGATTATTAATCTATCTTCTCAATCATGTGGCACCTCTGGAGAGGCAAACATGTGGACAATGATGAGAGTGACCAGAATCTGGTTATGTGGCCAGAGAAGGGAGATTTCCTAAGAAGGCAATCCTAGAATCTAGCCTTCTGGTAAATAAAGGAGGATATCCCAGGTGGTGCCAGTCTTAGAAATTGCCTCATATGTAGTCATAAAATTGAGAGTTCAGACACTGGGCTTTTTAACCAAAAAAAAAAAAGTGGGTGAGTTTCCTGTGTCCCATTAAGGCTAGTTCGCTCCTGGGGATAATCAAAAATCCTTTAACCAATCAAAAGCATTTACTGTCACTATGTGCTAGGCATTGTGTTAAGTCCTGGGTATAAAAAGAAAAAGCACTTCACTCAGGTATCCATACCATCAGAATAATTTATTATAATAATAACAATACAAAGTATAGGTTGTTTTTCCATATTGGGTCTCCAGTCCATTGCATCTTCCCACTCCTCCCAGTACTAGACGCTACATACACAACGCTCTTCTTTTACCAAAAAAAGCACAATGTTTAGCAAGTTTCCTTTCTCTAAATTGGCTAGATCCCTGAACTTTCAAAACTGGGACTCAAAGTACCCCTAAGACAGGTGCTTCCCCTACAAAAATCCTTCTCTTGTTAGAAGACTATATTCTAAAATTATGATGTTCATTTCTGTCACATCTGTGGTTCTGCCCCAAGACAGCCATTCAAAGCTACTATGAGAAGGAAAGACCCTCCCACACATACTCAGTCAGACACACAAGTAGTTAAGACCAATCTAGCTCTGCTGATCTCTTAAGATCTCCACCAAATGAAAAAAAAAAGATAAAGAGAAACAAATGTTTTGTTCTATAGAACAGAGAAAAACAATCCATCTCATAACAGAGAGAGACGATCAGGTTATCCTGGTGGAAGTCCCCAACAGTGAAAATCATTTTCCAACCAAAGTGGCCTTCTGTGTGCTCCTCAAATACAGCATTCCATCACCCATCTCTATCTTTCCTTGACCATCCTTCATACCTTCACACCCTTCTCACTTCTATCTCAAGGATTCCTTCTCTTCCTTTCAGATGAAGTTCAAGCATGACTTTCCATACCAAATCTCTCTTGATGCCCCCCAAATGCTAGTGTCCTCCTTTCTCTGCAACCTTGTTTTTATTCTCTATACTCTATATAGTCCTACATGGATCTCCCATGATAGAATGGAAGCTTTCTGAGAGTAGGGATGATTTCATATTTTAGGATTTGTAATCCTACTGCCTATCACTGCACATGGAATGCAGTAGGTCCTTAATAAATATTGGTTGATTGATGAATTGAACCAGAGACATATCTACATCCTTCACAGATAGCTGCAATACAAAATCCAAACAAAGGCTCATCACTTTGTAAGCTCATCAGACAAAACTGATCAGTTACCCTACAATTATTAAAAATTTTGACCTAGCAGTCATATGTAGCCTTAAAAGCTGTTCTCCATCAAGGTATCTCCTCATGTGCATGTTAAAATCTTCCAGAAGATTTAGTAATTTCGTTATTGTCTAATGCATCAGTTTGAGGGACATAAACCTTGAACTTACTTTATTTTCTGTGTGCTAGACACATAATCATTTTAAAGTCTTACTTTTCTGTTTAAGTTTGTTTCCCAGAAACTAGTTTTTCTCAACCTCTGGTTTTCCTACCAACATAGGGAAGATATGTACAGTTTCTCCAGCCCAGTGTATTCCCTTTTTGGCAGATGTCCTATGCCAGGCAATCTGGGGAGAAGTTCATCTTGAAGTAGAGATAAACCCCTAGACCAGAGTCACAGTTTCATCTGTACTACTCCACCCTGTGGGAACTCAGTTTAGGAAGGCAATAATAACAACTAGTTATATCAGTACTCTTCCACCAGGCATATAAACCCTCTCCCTAGTAGAAACATATTAAAAATTTCAATATATAGGGGCAATGATCTTAACTGGCAAAAACTCATTCCCAATTAACTTTTTTTTTGCTTTTTGGAGGGCATTTGGGGTTAAGTAACTTGCCCAAGGTCACACAGCTAGGTTTTTGTTTGTGTGTGTTAAGTGTCTGAGGCCGGAACCGAACTCAGGTCCTTCTGACTCCAGGGCCGATGCTCTACTCACTGCACCACCTAGCCACACCCCCCAATTAATTATTAATGGGGTTTCCAGTGCTCCCAGTTATCATGAATCTCTAGCATAAAGGGCTGACACATGATTCTTTGTATTGTTGTTCAATGAACTGTATTCACTGCATTTGAGGCTACTGGTTGATACCTGTACCAATGCATGCCTACAACAAACTTCAATTCATTCCATAAATATATATCATTGATAAAGTTACTGCCTAAGTAGAAGCCTAGCTTTCATTGGCTTGTTCATCAGGTTTGCACAACTTGGACCAATGATCTTCTAGTTATAATTATTAAGTGAGGAGATAAATGTCCATTAAAAGTATTTCCAAGAGCAGAGCCAAGATGCTGGAGTAGTAACAGCACTTCCAAGGTGCTTTCTCCCACACCACTTCAAAATCATGTAAAAGGGGACTCTCAACAACTTCTGGAGCTCCAGCACCCACAGAACGACACAGAGAAGCTAATCTCCCACTGAGGACAGCCCAGTAGCCCTGCAGGGAGCAGCCAGTGCAGTGCTCTGGGAGCCAACATCGCAGCACTCTGGTAGCTGAGCCCAGGCCCACCTGAATCGCAGTTTTAGCCCCAGGGCGACCGAGCCAGCAGCTGGCTGGAGGGACCCCAGAACACCAGCAGCTGTGGCAATTCAAGAATTATCAACACAGACATGCCTAGGACAAAGTGAGAGGTTAGTGCCCTATGGACTTTGGGACCAGTATTTGAGGAACACGTCAGGCTTCTTCCCCTGGGGGCGAGAAGCAGCTGAGGAGACACAGCACAGACACCATTTTGAAGCTTCACTTGCAGCTTCAGCTCCTGGCCTGTGAACTGTAGGGAGATCCAGTGATCAGTCTGGAGGAGGGGGGGAGGTAATCACTCTTGCTTTAACCTCCCTGGATATGGATTGTGGTCTGGGGTGGTAGTCTTGGGGTGGGTATCCAGCTTGCCAGAGCATGTAGAGGCTTCACAGAGGCCACCCAACTAATACCTCTGGAAGTTGTGAAGACCCCAACGTTTGGGACGGAAGCTCCCCTGTCTGGTGGCAGAGTCCTACTGTGGCAACAAGCCCAAAAGTCAAGTAATTAAGTGGCAACACGCCTAGGCAAAGGAAACAAAATAAACAGAAAAATGCAACATTAGACTCCTATTTGGGGGGCAAAGAGGATCAAGGCATGGAACAGGAGAAGGACTGTGAGGTCAGAAATCCTGCTCCAAAAACCCCAAATGAAAATATGAGTGGGTTACAGGCCATAGAGGACCTTAAGAAGGATTTTAAAAACTAAATAAGAGAAGTGGAGGAAAAATTAGAAAGAGAAATGAGAAGGATGCAGGAAAAGTATGAAATGAGAGTCAACAGCCTGACTGAGGAAAATAACACCTTAAAAAACAGACTAACGGGGGCGGAGCCAAGATGGCGGAGTAGAAACAGCTCCTCCAAGCCTCTCTGCCCCCAGATTCTCCACAAACTATGTAAAAAAGGACTCTGAAAAACTTCTGGAGCCCCAGCACCCACAGAACGACACAGAGAAGCTAACCTCCCGCTGAGGACAGCCCAGCACCCTGCAGGAAGGACCAGCGCAGCGGTCTGGGAGCCGGCAGCGCGCAGAGCGCAGGAGCCGAGCTGAGCCCAGGTCCGCGTGAGCCGAGGTTTTAGCTCCAGGGCGGCAGGGCCAGCAGCCAGCTGGATGAACCCCAGAACACCAGGAACCTGTGGAGACTCCAGAATTATCAACATAGACTTGCCTAGGACAAAGTAAGAGGTTAGTGTCCTATGGACTTTGGGACCTGTATTTGGGGAATGCGTCAGCTCCCTCCCCTGGGGGCTAGAAGCCGCTGAGGAGACACGCCATTTTGTAGTTTTCAGAGGCATTTCCGGCTCCCAGCCTACAAATCGTGGGGAGATCCAGCGATCAGTCTTGGGGGGTAATCGCTCTTGCTTTAACCTCCCTGGATCTGGATTGTGATCTAGGGTGGAAGTTGTGGGTGGGTTTACAGCTTGCCAGAAACGGAAGTTGCCCCCCACATGTTCGGGACGAAAATTCCTCTATCTGGCCTTAAAGCCATAGTGTGGCAGCAAGCCCAAAAGTCAAGCAATTAAGTGGCAACATGCCAAGGCAAAGGAAACAGAAAAATGCAACCCTAGACTCCTATTTTGGGGGCATAGAGCGGAAAAGGACTGTGAGGTCAGAAGTCCTGCTCCAAAAGCCCCAGGGGAAAACATGAGCGGGTTGCAGGCCATAGAGGACCTTAAGAAGGACTTTAAAAATCAAATAAGAGAAGTGGAGGAAAAATTAGAAAGAAATGAGAAGGATGCAGGAAAAGTATGAAATGAGGGTCAACAGCCTGACTGAGGAAAACAACACCTTAAAAAATAGACTAGCTCAAATGGCAAAGGAGGCCCAAAAGGGCATTGAGGAGAAGAATGCCTTAAAAAGTCGAATTTGCCAGATGGAAAAAGAATCTCAAAAGTTCACTGAGGAGATTCATTCCTTCAGAGTTAGACTGGAGCAAATGGAAGCTAGTGACTTTATGAGAAATAAAGATGCTGTTAAGCAGATCAAACAAACGAAAGATTAGAAGGCAATGTGAAATATCTCATGGGAAAAACCACTGACCTGGAGAATAGATCCAGGAGAGACAATTTAAAAATTATTGGACTACCTGAAAGCCATGATCAAAGGAAAGAACCTAGAAATCACCCTTCAAGAAATTCTCAAGGAAAACTGCCCTGATGTTTTAGATCCAGAGGGGAAAATAGAGGTTGAAAGAATCCACCGATCACCTCCTGAAAAAGATCCCAAAAAGAAAACTCCCAGAAATATTATAGCCAGGTTCCAGAATCCCCAGATCAAGGAGAAAATACTACAAGCAGCCAGGAAGAAACAATTTCAATATTGTGGAAACACAATCAGAATAGCCCAGGACCTGGCAGCTTCTACACTGAGGGATCGAAGGGCATGGAATATGATATTCCAGAGGGCAAAAGAACTGGGAATGAACCCAAGGGTCACCTACCCAGCAAAACTGAGTATTTTGTTTCAGGGGAAAATATGGTCATTCAGTGGAATAGAGGACTTTCAAGCATTCTTGAGGAAAAAAACAGAGTTGAATAGAAAATTTGACATCCAGACACAAGAAGGAAGAGATGCCTGAGAAGGTAATCAGGAAAAGAAATCAAAAGGAACTTATCAAAGTTGAACTATTTACATTCCTATATGGAAAAGCAATAACTGTGACTGATGATATCTTTCTCACTATGAAAATAATGGAAGAAGGGGTGTGGTCATATGAATACATATGTGAATGTGTGTGTATATGGTTACAGTTATATATGGATAGAGGGCATAGGTTGAATTTGTTGGGAAGGGAGAATACTCAAGGGATGAAATTATGAGGTGAGAGAGGAAAGTGGCAAGAGGAGATGGGGAGAGACATGGTAGGGTAAACTATCTCATGTAGGGGAAGTGGTTGCAAAGGAGGGGGAGAATAAGGAAGGCTAAAAAGGCAAAACCACATTCACATTGAATTTGGTTCAGGTAGAAAATGACATACATACTAAATGGGATATCTCAACCTGCAGCAGGATAGGGGGAAGGGGGATGAGAGGAGGGATGATGGATGGGAGGGCATCCTTGGGTGAGGGGAGGTTGGAAGTACCCACTATAGAAGAGGGACAGGATCATGTAGGGAATGGACCAGGTGGGGGGTGGGATGAGTGGGAGGGAATTATAAGCAGCCTTGTACAATATATCTACTATGATAATGTTTTGCATAGCTAGACATGTACAACATATACTGAATTACTTATCTCCCCAGAGGGAATGGGTGACAAGGGAGGAAGGAAATGGATCTGAAATTTGAGGTCGTAACATTAAATGTTTCAAATATATATAAATACTATTATTAATACTCTTTTGCTTATAATTGGGAGATAAGATGTGCAGGCATTGGGACACAAAGATTCATCTTCCTCTAATGGAAAAGTCGATGGGGGTATGGGAGAAGGTATGGGAGAGAGCAGATTGGAGGAAGTGATATCTTGTGGGACTACTATTCTGGGAGGTTGGGTAGGGGAATAATGGGGGGAAAATGATTGTAACTCAAAATCTGGCGGAAATGAATGATGTAAAACAGAAGTTAATAAAGTATTTGTTTAAAAAAAAAAAACAGACTAACTCAAATGGCAAAGGAGGCTCAAAAGGGCAATGAGGAGAAGAATACCTTAAAAACCCAAATTTGCCAGATGGAAAAAGAATCTCAAAAGCTCACTGAGGAGATTCATTCCTTCAGAGTTAGACTGGAGCAAATGGAAGCTAATGACTTTATGAGAAATCAAGATGCTGTTAAACAGATCCAAACAAATGAAAGAATAGAAGGCAATGTGAAATATCTCATGGGAAAAACCACTGATCTGGAAAATAGATCCAGGAAAGATAATTTAAAAATTATTGGACTACCTGAAAGCCATGATCAAAGAAAGAACCTAGAAATCATCCTTCAATAAATTCTCAAGGAAAATTGCCCTGATGTTTTAGACCCAGAGGGGGAAATAGAGGTTGAAAGAATCCACCAATCACCTCATGAAAAAGATACCAAAAAGAAAAGTCCTAGGAATATTATAGCCAGGTTTCAGAATTCCCAGATCAAGGAGAAAATACTACAAGCAGCCAGGAAGAAACAATTTCAATATTGTGGAAACACAATCAGAATAGCACAGGAACGGGGGCGGCTAGGTGGTGCAGTGAGTAGAGCGTTGGCCCTGGAGTCAGAAGGACCTGAGTTCGGATCTGGCCTCAGACACTTAACACACACACAAACAAAAAACCTAGCCGTGTGACCTTGGGCAAGTTACTTAACCCCAATTGCCCTCCAAAAAGAAAAAAAAAAAGAATAGCACAGGACCTGGTAGTTTCTACACTGAGGGATTGAAGGTCATGGGATATGATATTCCAGAGGACAAAGAAGCTGGGATTAAAACTAAGAATCACCTACCCAGCAAAACTGAGTATTTTGTTTCAGGGGAAAATATGGTCATTCAGTGGAATAGAGGACTTTCAAGAATTCTTGAGGAAAAAACCAAAGTTGAATAGAAAATTTGACATTCAGACACAAGAAGCAAGAGATGCTTGAGAAGAGGACCAACCACATAGGAATTCATAAGGGGAGACCCACGGCTATGGAGATGCAGCCAGTGATAACATCGCCATTTATAATCTGGGCATTTGTTTCAGTGATCATTCAATAAAACTAAATCAGCCTCCAGAAAAAAAATGGATTTCCTACTGTGATGGAGGATCTCCAGAAGATCTCCAATGGAATCAATCAATTGATAAGTGCCTTGTCAAATACTTGTGTCCCTGGGAACACAAGAACAAAGGATGGAACTATCTTTGCTCACAAGGAGAATACATTCTAATGGGGAGACATACACATAAAAACACAGCACAAACACTAAGGCAATAAGCACAATCATTGACTACATAGTTAAATACAGGGTAGTTTGGGAGGAAGGGCACTAGTATTCAGAGGGGTTTAGAAAGTTTTCACACAGAAGATGGTGTTTGATCTCTTAAAGGAATGGAGGAAATACATGAAGTGAAGGTAAGGAAGGAAAGAGGGAATGCCAGGCATGTGAAAAGCCCATACAAAACCCAAAGATGAAAGATGGGATTATTCAGAAACAAAGAACTTTCTACAGATGAGATAATATAGTTCTAGGTCAAAAGGAACAGAAACTGCCTCATATTTCTTAAATCTAATTAGTGGGTTTATGGATAATATACAAACCACCAGAGGTACAAAGGACAGAAGGAAGTAATCAGTTGCACTCAATTTTTCAGCTCTCTATTCTGGTACCTGAGTGGTAAAGCCATGCATATTGTAATAGGACCAGGATTTTCTCCTTTTTTCCCAAAAAGGGATTAGTTTTCCCCAAAAGATAACAAAGCTATCTTTGGGAGTTGATTGGCCTGCCTCCTGAAACTTCATAGTCACCTAAGAACATAAAAAGGTCCACTGATTTGAGGCCCCTCCAATGCAGTGGATATCTGAAGCTCACTTGATTCAATCCCCTGACTGGCTGTCCATATGGAACCAAGGGAGGCCAGGTCCATAGAAATTAAGTACCCCTATTTCTTTGGTGCATATCTTTGTTATGTTAGGACAAAGTAAACCCTATTTTATTAACTGTTCAATGACTTCAGAGTGCCTGATCTCCAAATCAGACCTGACCAGGGTGCTCACATTAGGCCCTCCCTTAAACACATGTGGTAGATTTATGAAGATAAGTCTTGTCCAGAACCAAAGACTAGGCTGAAGTGGGAACAACAGCCAAAACTATTTTATACTCAAGAAGGTAAAGGGAGTTGGGATCTTTCTCAGATGTACTAGTCTAAAGTAAGCAGACCCCAGATCTTTGTGGATATACCAATCCAAGCAAATTCTAGGAAAGAATGCACAAAGGTTCAATATAATTCCTTTGGTGTCAGGGAGTACTATTATGGATTCATTAGTTATTATAATGGAGGCTGCTCAATTGCTCAGTGGCTAGCTTCCTGGAGTCAGGAAGGCCCAAGTTCAAATCTAGCCTCAGACACTATCTGTGTGACTCTGGATAAGTCATTTAACCTCCATTTGCCTTAATCTACTGGAGAAGGAAATGGCAAACCACTCCAGTATCTTTGCCAAGAAAATCACAAGGACAGTATTGGCATGCTATGGTCCGTGGGGTCACAAAGGAACATGACTGATCAACTAACAACAAACCACAACAAAAGTCCTTATAACCGTTTCAGTCTGCCAGTCCCTCACCTCCATCAGGTGAAAACGTCCAGTATGTCCAGGTTGGATCAGTGAGGTTCTCCAGATGCTCTTGTTTACAAATATCATTCCATTGATGGACTCAAATATTAGATCATTATTGAGACTCCTACATGACTTTCAAATGACTTTTTTTTGGAGGGGGGAAGGCAAGGCAATTGGGGTTAAGTGACTTGCCCAAGGTCACACAGTCAGTAAGTATGTCAAGTGTCTGAGGCCAGATTTGAACTCAGGTCCTCCTGAGTGGAAGGCCAGAGATCTCTTCACTGTGCCATCTAGCTGCCTCTCCTATATGACACTCAAAACTAATCAAAAGAGTTTGGACTAACAATCCAAAAGAAAAAATCAAATTGATTAAAAAAAAAATATACCTCTTGTCCAGGCTATCACAAGCAATTGTACTAATCTATCAGTGTGTGTGCATGTGTGTGTATGTGTGTGTGAATACACAGAAATACATACACACACATATATCTACTTATATATCAGTATATATATATGTATATATATATATAAGTGTGTTGTGTATACATATGAATATATAGAAAATTAACAAAGCCCAAAGTTGAAAAAAAAATAATGGACTGACCTGAATTTATGAAATTGTCCAGCACTTTTAAAAATCCCAAGCTGTTCCATGTTTCCTGTATTAAAAGTTCATCTTTTTAACAATATTCTTATTATAATAATATATAGCTATGAATTATGGAATACTATCCCTCCAAAGAAACAAAATTGTATATAATCCAAGGATCAACGGAGAAATGATGCTTTCTGAATAGACCAAAGCATATTGTTTTCACTTTCTTTTTGTTCAGGTCTTCTTGTACAGAATGAATAACATGGAAATGTTTATGCACGTGTATATAATCTATAGTGGATTGCTTACCATCTCAGGGAGTGGGGAGGGAAGAGATGGAGAGAGGGATAGAAATTTGGAACTTAAAACTTTTAAAAATGTTAAAAATTGGTTTAACATGTAATTGGGGAAAAATAAAACATTATTAATTTAAAAAAAAAGAAGTGTATGGGGTGGGGTATAAATAGGAAGCCATGATTTCTATCCCAGAAGAAATATAAAAAATATCCTCTAGGGGTGTTGAACTAGAAGAAGAAAGGAGACAGTCATGTAGAGAGATAGATAATAACTGGACAATCCAATTGCTGAACTGACACCTATCTAATAGTAAAAGACCTAAGGGAATGACTCTGGTTTGTTGAGCAGGCCCCTGATGGGAAATATGTGAGAGAATATGGGCAAAAGTATCACCTGGATGAAAAGACCTTTGACCTGCATGATTGTAAAGAATACACACATATAAGAAATTAGGAATCCACAGAAGCTTTGAAGTATGCCTGCATTTTGTTACTCTAGATCTTTTCATTAATGTGGCTTTGGTTTCTTGATTAATGTAAATTCTGCTAAGACCTTACAGATCTTTGCCTATGCTCATAGACTTCACTTAGACCAATGGTGTTCCCTGTAGGCTTCATTAACAAAATAGTTCTAGGGAATTTCAATAATAGTAGTAGTTAAAAAAATATTAACCTGCATTTAGACAGCACCTAAAGGTACTACCATAATAGAGAAGGGAACTGATCTGGAGAAAAAGGAAGGTAGCAGTCTCTCTTGTTCTGAAGGCTTTTCTAGACAATATAGAGAATCAGGGAAAGTTCAAGACTTCTGGGATGGTGTCTCTAAATTTCCCCTTATACCACAACTACATAGCCAATCATATTGAAAAGAAGAAAGCCCAAGAACCACATAAGACTCCATGTGGCAGAGTAATGAACTTCTGGGGGACCTATTAATCAGCTGGTCAATAAGCATTTATTGAATGCTTACTATGTGTTAGGCACTGTACTCAATGCTGGATACACAAAGAAAAACAAATACAGAATCCACCCTCAATGAGATTATTTTCTAATTGGCAAAAATAAATGTGAATGATTAGGTATATATATATATATATACAGAGTAAATAGAAGACTATGTGAGAAGGAAAAGCACTAGCATCTGAGGGAACTGGAAAACACTTCCAACAGAAAGTGGAACTTGAGTTGAGTGTTGAAGGAAGCCAGAGAAACTAACCAAGTAGACTTTCCCAGTCCATCAATGATATGTATCCCTGGAGGAAGTTTTTGTGCATATAATATGACTTAGGGACAGAGTAAATGAAAAGGATGGATTCAGGTGACTCTGTGTCATTAAGTCAACAATAGCTACACCCTCACATCAGCATATGAGCTCTTATCTATTTTGTCAGACTAGCCAGTGTCAATGGCAGTCAGTAATTTCATAACCATGATATAATATTTACAAAGTGCTTTCCCCACAACATCCCTGTGAAGTTCCTAATGCAAGTACTTTCCTCAGCTTCTCTGATGAGAATGGGCTTCTACTGATACAGAGATGGCACTGTCCAGGGTTCTGATTTTGAAAGGGAAATAGATATGTGTTGAAGATCAGAGCCTGGTCCACATTGGTAGGGATAGTTTCTTCTTCAGGAATTCCCTATGCTAATGGTGAAATTGCCTTTGGTTCCATTCCATGGATCTTGCAGCATGCACCAATAGGTGAGTAAATGAATATGTAAAGAGAATATGATACATGGAACAGAGGGGCTTTAATCAGAGGTGTGCTATAATCAGCCCTTACTGCTCTAAGCTGATTGTTATGTTTTTCCACATCAGCATTTATACTTCTTGGGCTTGGTACATGTTTTATTGATTGTCTAGACTTAAGGAAGGACAGCTACATGGTACAGTGGATAGAGTACCAGATCTTGAATCAGGATGATCTGAATTCAAATTACAAGTCTCAGACACTTACTAGTTCTGTGACCCTGGACAAATCACTTAATCCCTATTTGCCTCAGTTCCTCATCTGTAAAATGGGGACATACTGGAGAAGACCATGGAAAACCACTCCAATGTCTTTGCTAAGAAAATCCCAGAGTCCAAGAGGTCACGTAGAATTGAACACAACTGAATGAATGAATAATAACAACAACAGCAATACTTAAGAAAGTAATAGAGATAATGAAGATTAATTTTAAAAGTGTGTCACACTTTTCAGAAAGCCAGTCAAATATCTACCAGAATACCACTGGCTTTGATCAGAAAATGAATTTTTTTTGTAAATTCTAAAGTAAGGTAGGATTTGGGGTTAGTAAGCAAGCAAGGATAATTTTCACAGCTATTTTTCAGAAACAGGAAAATACTATGACCCAATCTTAAATGAAATACTATTATATTAAGATTTAGAAAAATAACTAATGTAAGTTAATATGAGGAATGTTGATGTACAACTTCATTTGTTAATTTGGTTCTGAGAGTCATGAGTTCATTAATAAATAATAGGTGTGAAGAATAAAATCATTCCAGTGAGTGAAAATTCTCCTAGGCTCTGTTCCTCTATTATAAAAAGTTTGGACTAGCTAGCCTCTAAGGTGTTTTCCAACTAAATCCATGTTACTATGATGCGCTGTTACTATGACACTGGAAATGGGCCAGTGGATAGCTGAAAAGAGGGGAGATCCTAGAGGCATAGAATCTTCAAATTGTAGTCACTTGTGTGAACAAGTCACTTCACCTCTCCGGGCCTTAGGAGTTTATATTAAAAGACAAAAAAGTTGGACTAGAGGATAGTTTGGCCCATTTCCCCATTTTGCCTATGATCAGTCTTTTTATAGTAGATAAAAACTAAACAGAGGCCAGCACCAAAGGAAGTTCTTACAACTGTTTTTGCCCTAATGAGCACTTTCAAGATGCCTTATTTTCTTATGAAAATCCCCAGACTAATTGAAGATGACAATTCTATCTCTGTCTCTTAACAAGAAAACCTCTGTCTCTCTGGCATCCAAACTCAGAATTATCTTGCATAACTCTGCTCTTACTAGCATAAGGAAATGTTTAAAGTTGAGAGTCCCATCATCTTCATTTAAAAATAGTTTGGTAGAACTGGAGGAGACAATACTTTTGCATTAGAAAAGAACTGAATTGGATTGCCATTCCAGGAAGCAATGTGTGAAGGCCAAACAGGAATGTAAAGTTCCCATGAGGGTCAATATTAAGAAAAGGAAAAGGCATAATATATTCATAGTCAAAAGCAAATTCAAAACCTGTCATCCATAAGGCCATCAATAAGAGAGTGGTTTTTTTTTTCTAATTAACATAGGTTGTCTTTCTTCCTTCCTTTCTAAAAGGCAATCAAGTCTCTGGGGAAGATCAATACTTAGTGCCCTGGGACACACACTTCTCCATAAAGTTTTCATAAATTCTGGAATAAGAGACATCTGAACAGATCAGGACCATCTGAAGGTTCTCAAGATTTAAGTCTCAGTTGCTTGAAAATTGGTAAGCTTTAAGTTCTAATTATTAAATATTCTTTCTTCTTCTTCCTATTTTGTTGACAAGGACTTTAATCAAAACCCTTGAATTCCCTTGGACTTCTCAAACTTGACAGTTCTCGAGGTTTGAGTAGCCATTTGGCAAGATAGGTGGCACACTTGAATCTCTTAGGGTTAATGCTTCAGCCGAAATTTGGAGCCTGTTTTTAATGATTCGAGTTCATTTGCACTTGGCAAAAAAGATATTATTTTCTGTTTCTGAGAAAAAGGGACTTCAAATGGTTTTTAGAAGAGGATCATAAGCTGTGAACATCAAATGACTTATCTAGATATCTTTTATTCAAGAGCCAAGTGTAAGGAAATCAAACATGTGGATTAAATTTCCCTTGAAATGCATCAGAATATAAATTAAATGCTTTTAAAATAATCCAAAATTTCATAAACACCAAAAATCCCAAGGACCAATCACCTTGTTAGTAGAAAAATCATATTTTATCCAACTGGAAAACTTAATCACCTAAAAATTTACTACACTTTCATATTTTGGTGGATTCATGATCTCATCTACCAATGGAAACATAATACATCCATACCTTAGCATCCTGTGCAATTCTATCCATACCTTTCCATAAGTCCTCTATGAAGGATCTACCCAATGAGTTAGAAGCCTTCATCTAGTTCCAAAGATTTATTATGACTTCTACAGAGGTCACCTATATACTTCGATGCCTCAATGGGTTTATGATTTTTTAGGGTGTAGACACTTTCTCCACTAGTCACCATCATCATCTATGTCCTCTCATTTTGTGTAATACTAGTCTATGTCTTTGTTCTTGAAATAAAGATGAACTGCTCTCCTGAGAGAGAGGAATTCCTTCCTAGATGAGTCTGCTTGCACTGTTGTTCAAGTACTTTTCTCTTTTTATAGAGTCTCAGTGAATGAGCTAAATGAGACTAACAGGAATTATAGTTCTCAATCATTTACCTTTTCCTTGAATCCCAGGATGTAAGAATGGGAAGGGATTGTAGCAGCAAGCACCCCAGCATCCCCAGAGTGGCTGCCAACACAGGTTCTTAGATCTGCTTTTTAAAAGGAAAGCAACTCAAAATGGGTTAACAAGCTTACTTTAATCAAACAAACATATATTACCTAGTTCACGGGGAAAAGGTCAGCACCCTGAACTTCAGAGTAGATAGATCAAACAGATAGGCTTCCATACTGTCCAACCATTATCAATACCAAATCACAGTTACCAGAGAGGGAAGCATTAATATCTGGGTTATATCTGGGTTTTCAAAGCCGGGGGGCTCTCAAAGGCTGCCCAGAGTCTCATCTGGTCAAATCACACAACTCTTCTCAAAGTGAGCCCCAAAGCAAAGCCTCCCATCAGGGTTTAGATAGCCTTCTCCTGGCTCAGAGAATGTAACCACCCTCTTGACCCACTGCCCAATCACACAGCATCAAGGTGTGGGCATTCCTGAAAACCAAGCCTCCTACCACAGGCTCCATGTGACCACATTCAGCCTGGTAGGGGGCAGAGTATATTTTCAAATTAAAGAAGGTTCTCAGAGTCACTTAAGCCAATCAAAGGGCCTAGGGGCAGGGAAGATCTTCAAATCTGCGTTTCCATTACAGGGATCCAAAGGATCAACTAGTACAATCTTCTCATTTTATAGAGGAATATGGAGGGATGAAGACATTTGCCCAAGACCACTTAGCAAAATGGTGATAGAGTCAGGAATAGAATCTGGGACTCTTTACTCACAGGCACTTTCCAATCCAGCATGTTTTCACGATCTTTTCCAGAGTAATCAAATAACTTTAATCATAGAATTATAGAAAGTTAGACCTAGGAGCGGCTAGGTGGCGCAGTGAGTAAGAGCGCCAGCCCTGGAGTCAGGAGGACCTGGGATAGGTTCCAGCCTCAGAAAATGAGCACGCACACATAAATAATAACTGGTCATGTAACCTTGAGCAAATTACTTAACCCCAATTGCTAAGAAAGAAAGAAAGAAAGAAAGAAAGAAAGAAAGAAAGAAAGAAAGAAAGTTAGACCTAAATGAATATTTTTTCAATTTACTGCAAGACCAGAAAAAAAAGTATTATTGGGAAATGTCACTAAAAAGCTAGTGTCTTTGGGAAAGTCACATTCCCTCTTATTTCAATCTGTTAAACTATAAAATGAGAAATTTGGATTAGATAATCTCTAATGACCCTTCCAGGCCTAACTTTCTAGAGGCATGTTAGCTTTCTTTCTCTTTTCTGTGAAACAAAGCAAGACACATGCTGTTGTTAGTATTTCTGGACACCAGTGGGGCTATCTTTTTGGTGTACTAGCTTGGAACCTGCTGCCAACTTGTCCACTCAGACCTCACAGAAGTATATCACTCTTGGATCATCTGCCCTGCTTGATGCATTTTGAGGATATCTATAATACTTTTAGGATACGTTATTTTGTCCTTGTGGGCACTCTTTCCAATGATCCAAGTTACAACACTTCTGTGATTTTGCAGACAATCTTGAGATGTTATGCCTAAAAAATTCAGCCACCTTGCGACTTATTGCTTTGACCTCATAAGGCTCAGAATAGACCTGAAGTCCATCATGAAGCCAATATTAGAATCCTTCACAGTTTCACAGGAACTTCCAGAACTTTTATTCCTTAATATATACCACTTATTCTCAAATTATTTGGTCTCAAGACTACTTTAGACTCTTAAAAATTACTTAGGAAAAAAAATTTTTTAAAAACAAACAAAAAAAAAAACTTAGGACTCCTCCCCCCTCTCCAAAGAGTTTTTGTTTATGTGAATTATAGCTATTGATATTTACCTTATTAGAAGTTAAAATATCTTAGTATTATTGTGAGAATAGTTTTGACTTCACACACTTTCTGAAATGGTCTCAAGGATCAAATGACTTGACCTCTCCAGGTTTCAGTCTCTTCAAACATAGAATGACAGCATTGGACTAGGCAATCTCTAAAGTCCCATCAAATTCTAAACTTTAACTCTTCCATAAGTTATCCTCTGTTTTTGAGAAAAGCTTTCTGAACATTCTTGAATCATCCACCCCAGCAAGGATGTGCTGTTTAAATGCTCTCTACTAATAACCATCCTTTCAAGCATGTAGGTCAGACTGTAAATTCATACCTTGCAGTTGCCTCCCACATCAAAAAGAATTAACTAAGGAGAAAAATAATGAAGCACCAGCTCAACTTGTCCACTCAATAACAAGTTAATCACTGGTCTTCAGCACCCTCAGTCAAATTCCAGGCTGTCACAGGATCTAGGGATAGTGTTAACTAATAGAAAGAGCATTAGATTAAGAGCCAGCCAGCCTTGATTCTAAGTTTGGTTCTATTATCATCATTTTAGGTAACCTTACCCAAGACATTTAACCTCTCTGTCCCTACAAGTTTGTACCTGTCTTACTTGTCAATCTTCCTGTGCTTCTGTACATCCCATAAGCCACCACAAGATGAAGCTTCTTTTTATACCAATTTTATTAACTTACTGGAAAACCTTCAATGACTTTCCATTGCCTACAGGACAAAAAGCAAATCACTCAGCTTGACATTGAAAGCTCTCTACAATGTAGCCTAAAGCTTATCCAGCCTTATCTTCCACTGCATCCCTATGTGAAGTTTCCCCTTTCCAATACTATCTTTCAATAAATCTGAATGATTCTCACCTCTTAACCTTGATTGGTGCCTTTCCCACTACTTAGAATATACTTTTCCTCTTCACTTACTGAAACTCTACCCATCCTTCCAAACACAGCTCATCTCATAACTACTCCATGAAGCCTTTCCTTATCTTCCAGAATTTACCCTCAGAGCAGTTTATAGAGAACTATGTCCATACCATTCAGTTTGTCTTCAGCATGGGGTGCCTGATATCATGTAATTCTCAAAGTTTTTTTTTTTTTTTTATCTCAGACCCGCTTTACACTCTTAAAAATTACTGAGCACCCCTCAAAGAACTTTTGTTTATGAGGGTTATATAGATCAATATTTACCATACTAGAAATTATAGCATCTTAGTATTTTTATGACATTGCAGGATTACACAAAGAGTCTCAGGGACTCCCAAGAGTCCCTGCACTATCCTTTGAGAATTCTTGTACTATTGATTAGAGCATCACAGGATTTTATTTGTAGAGGGGAATTTAGAGGATATATAGAATAACCTCTCCCTTTTATAGATAAGAAAACTAAGGTTTACTAGTGTGGAAAGAAGGAGGTGTAACTTCCTATTTCTTATTTGCCAATCAATGGAATTTAGCTTTGTTTTCATCTCTTTATACCACAAAAATTCTGTTATGAATATTTTGATTTATGTAAGAATTTTCTTTCTATCTTTGACATTTAAAATTTTTTAAATTATATTCTGAACTTAAATTTCCAAAATGAACATTTCTATATACAAAGCAGAGCAAAAAAGAGGATTGTATGTGAAATCATGAATCTCCATTTCATGTAACTTACTTTAAAAAAAGTTTCGAAGTTCCACATATTACATTCACAACGATCCTACATATCTGTACTTCCTGCTGAACTTTCTTCTAGTCTCATCTGTCATTTAAAAAATATTTCAGTTGCCCTCTTTTTTTGGTATTCCTATTGCTAATCCTTTCCCTTCCATTCCCTTCACTTGTCTTGCTTTACCTCACTACACAAAGTATGATATATGAATATAAAGGGATATTGCCGTGCCTTAAGAAATGATGAATACAAGAACTTAAAAAAGTAAAGGAAGGGGTGGCTAGGTGGCACAATGAATAGAGCACTGGCCCTGGAGTCAGGAGGATTTGAGTTCAAATCCAGACTCAGACACTTACTAGCCATGTGACCTTGGGCAAGTCACTTAACCCCAACTGCCCCTCCAAAAAAAAGCAAGTCCTCTGTTGGGGCCACTAGGTGGCGCAGTGAGTAAGAGTGCCGGCCTCGGAGTTGGGATGACCCGGGATCGAATCCGACCTCAGAAAATGAGCACCCACACATAATGACTAACCATGTAACCTTGAGCAAGTTACTTAACCCCAATTGCTTTAAAAAAAAAAAGGAGTAAGGGAAGGCAGTTGGTTTATTACAGAGTGAGGTAAGCAGAAGCAGGAAAACAATATATACAATGCCTACAACAATGTATATGAAAAGAACAAAAAAGTGAAACACAATGTTCTGTAATTGAAATGAATAAGCTTGGTCCTAAAGACTTAGAGATTAAGAAAATAAACCTCCCTTCCTTCCTTGCAGAAGTGGGAAGACTATAGGGAAGATTGCATTTATTGTCGAACATGGTTGATGTGTGGGTTAGTTTTGCTGGGCTATTTTTTATTTCTTCTTTCTTCTTTATTTGTTATAAGGGATGGCTTCCTGAGGAAGTAAAGAAGGAGGAATATATCTGGAAACGAGAATGATTTTTTTAAAAAAGATACCAATAAAAATTTAAACGTTTTGGAAAACTATAACACCATATATATATATATATATATATATATATATATATATATATATATATATATATATTGCAAGAGTAGGTCCTATATGTGTAGTATGGCAAGGAGGGAGCTATCATTTTGTAGCTAGAAAAGAGGCAGAATAGACATCTCTAGCTTCTGCCCTCAACCCCCACTCCTTTCCAAAGGAGATTTTCATTCCTGCCTGGAAGGGAAGCAGAAAGTTGGGGTCAGAGGGAACTCTGCTCTTCTCAGAATGAGGGGGTACCAGATTAGGAGTCTATTTATCTGTTCCCCTAAATATTATTAGTCTAGGGGTAGTATGATCACATTCCATCTAATTTTTAAATGCTTTGTCATTTGGGGAAGAAAGTGGGCCCCAAGCTTTCTATCAAAAGCCTGACTCATTTCCCACTTAATACCAATTTCATAATGAACACACATAGCAAATAAAAAGGAAACCTATTTATCTAAATCATAGCAAAACATAAATCAGAGAAAATATATACTGGACAATATAGAATGAAAGATATCTCCCACTGGGAGTGAGAAAACTCAGCCAACCAAGAGAAACTGTTTTTGATCTCACCCATGGGAAAACTCCCTGAAATCTTTAGTGTAGCAAGCTGGGGATAGAGACATAATGGAGACAGCCAGCTCCAGTCATGTTTTTCTAGTCTTCTTCAGCAAACCGAAGTGGGGTTGGCCTCTTCCATCTCCCTTCTTGAAGCTAGAAGCATAAGTGGCCAAAGTAAATTAATGCTAAAGGATCCCAAACAGAGACTTTGAATTTGATTTTGAAAAGGGATTTTGAAAAGTCCCAAAGGGGACTGGTGAAGGCTGGAGCTCTCTCCCCTTTCACCCACTCAGGAAGGCAGGCCATTCATTTCCAACAGTAAGGAAAGTCCCATAGCAATGGGTTTTTGGACAGGAATTATGAAAATAAAAACTATTACTAGCATTTTCTCCATATAGCTGGTGCATTTCTAGTATCTCATCTCCCTATCTCAGGCTCAGAGGGAAGAATCATACCTTAAGAGTCAATAGATAAGGTTGAGGGAGCAAAGCTTAATCATATCCTCCCCAGACCAAACCAGGCACAAACCTGGATCCAAAGTCTTTGGAAATGGCAAATGGCAGCACTTCATCATGTCACAGACCAGCTAATCTTAACCATATCCTGAGCTTCACCTTTTTTGCCCCTAGCCCTCTCTCTACTTGAAGTTCTTTCTTTTTTCTTCAAGAAGACCACAAAGGCTCAGAAATGAGCAACCCCAATATGCAACATTTGATCTGATTCTCCTACCATTACTCACAAAATCTGTTATAACTGAATTGGAGAGTCATTGTACCCACAGCCTCCTCCTCTACTGACTTCCTTGGCTTTCTTTAAATCTCAACTAAAATCTCATCTTCCAGTGTAGAAGCCCTTCCCTGTTTTAATTATTTCCTATTTATCCTCCATCTAACTTGTTTGTATACATGTTTGCTTATTGTCCCCCATTAGACTGTGAGCTCTGAGAGCAGGCACTGTCTTTTGCCTCTTTTTGTATCATCAGAGCTTAACACTGTGCCTGGCACACAGTAGGCACTTAATAAATATTTATTAGCTCACTGACACAATCTCAAGGCTCAAAGCAAAGGGGGGAGGCATGTTACTCTCTTCTCCTAGCACCCACTGCCCATGTTCTCACCAATTGATAATAATAGCACTTCTATATGAAACTCCAAGGTTTGCAGAGCACTTTAGACATTATCTCATTTGATCCTTACAACAATACTATAAGTCAGATACTACTATTATTCCCATTTTATAGATAAAGAAACTGAGGGTTGAGTCACATAACCCTTAAGTGCCATTACTCTATTCACTAAGCCATTCTGTTTCTTGGTCAAGATTATTATTGGGGCAGGAACAATTCAATGGATTTCTCACAAATTGCTAGAGTTCCATACCCAGGAGACCCCTCCCAAGCTGATTCTAACTCAAGTCACACTTAATTCTCCATCTTTCCTTCTCATTCAGACTTCCCATTTTCCATACCACTCAATCCAACTGAATCTTCTTCTTCTTCTCACTGTCTGGCTTGGGGACTTGTCTCCTACACACTACACCAAACACAATCACCAGAGCCCTAGGTAAATTTTAATATTCCTAAAGTAAATATAAGAAATTGTGGCCGAAATTAACAGGTGTGGGCACTCCAACCACATTCACCTGTACAGCTGTTTGCCTTCCAACTTGAGTCTAACACACTGGGCCTCTTCCTAGTACTGGCTTTCAAAGTCTGTTTGTCTATGGTTTTGAACAGTCGCTTTCACTCTTTGCCTGCAACCAAACAACTTCTGTCACCCTCCCCTGTACTGGAGCTGCTGCCATTTTCTTGAGGTTTTTGCTTCCTTGGGATTCTCCTAGAAGAGTCCCTGGGTATTTCATTATCACCTTGTTACTAATGTATGCATCATTTCCAATGTCCCTCACTTTCTGCATTTATTGGTGTCTCTATCATATGCTTATTTCTTGGCCCATAAAAAATTCCTGAATTAAAATATGAATATGCCTTCCATCTCCTTCAGCCACATCTGATAGCCACTGCCCTCTTTTCAGTTCTCATTTTCTTGAGGTTAGTTCCTCATAGCTATTGCTTTTCTGTCAAATTATCAGCACACTGATAATAGCCCTTACCCAGCACTTTTCATCTTCAAAGTGATTTAGAGACATTAAAGTCCATCTGTCTATTCAGTGATTTTCAACTCTGAATAAAAACAACTTTTTAGGCAGGAGCTTCAAAAGCTGCTCTAGGCTAATTCACTTCCTGGGGGGTTGTGTCAGCATGCTCTAGGCATATTATGTCCTAAACTAAGAATACTAAAATTTGGAAGGGCCTTCAAAAAATGTGGGAGTACTGCTGGGATTTCCCCTAAGCTATCTTTGTAGACCAAGGATAATGTAATCATTGGGGTTCCTGTGAAGAAGGGGCTGTCTTCTTACTGTGAGCTGATAGAGACTATAATTACTGAGTATTTCTAAAGTCTTCCAGGGAAATTTCCCTCTAGTGGAAGTCACTAGTGGAATATCTTGAAGATTATATAAGTGGAACCAACTCTGGTATGTCTGACCAATGTGAAGAGTCTTCAGTATCAGCCCCAGCCCCTGTTATGCAAGGGCCAGTCTAGTAAACCACGGGCAGAAAACTAGCCCTAGAGAAACTGATTTTATTTTAACCTCTGCAACTCATGAAAACTGGCTATTAATGTGTGGGGTAATTGCACGCTGTATTGGTTGAAGGAATACCCACAACAGTGAACTAGGAATCTTCAAAGCATTTATCAAATCAGTTTACCAAGTATTTCTGAGACTATATAAAAACAAGTGGTAGATCAAATTTGATTTTAGGGCCATTTTTTGCTGACTCCTGATCTAAAGCAAAACATAATAAGTCTAATCTCTGGTCCATATAGCAATCTTTAAAATGGTCAAAGAAAGCTATCATATTCTTAATTTTCTATAGGCTAAACATTTTTACTTCATTCATCCAGTTCTCTTGTGTTATGTTTTATAGTCTTTTCAGTGTTCTAGTAACCTTTTTCTGAATGGGATCCAGCCTATCAATGTTCCTCCTCAACCATGACACCTAGAATTGAAAATAATACTCTATTATGCACGTACACACACACACACACACACACACACACACACACACACACACACACTATGCTTATTTTAATTAAGTCTAAGTTAGAATTAGTTTTCTTGGCTACTATGTCAGTCATATCATTGAATGATATTGAACTCATAATCAACAAACTGCATATTTTATGTCAATTTTTGCTTATTCATAACTTCCCCATCTTTCACTTGTCAAATTGATTTAACCTATATGATTTTTGAACATTTATTCACATTATATTTCTTATTATATTTGTCCCATTGTTTTTGCACTTCAAGATCATTTGGAAGCCCTTCCCCAAAAGATAGTCAAAGAATATGAATAAATGGTTCTCAAAGAACTGCAAACTATTAACAACTCTTAACTGTTAATAATGCTTCAGGGCGGAGCCAAGATGGCGGAGTAGAAACAGCTCATCCAAGCCACTCTGCCCCCAGATTACCCCCAAACTATGTAAAAGGGGACTCTGAACAACTTCTGGAGCCCCAGCACCCATAGAACAACACAGAGAAGCTAACCTCCCTCTGAGGACAGCCCAGCAGCCCTGCAGGAAGGACCAGCGCAGCACTCTGGGAGCCAGCAGCATGCAGAGCGCAGAGCACGGAGAGCTGAGCCAAGCGGAGACCAGGTCCCGGTGAGCCGAGGTTTTAGCCCCAGGGTGGCAGGGCCAGCAGCTGGCTGGAGAGACCCCAGAACACCAGCAGCTGTGGCGACTCCAGAATTATCAACATAGACATGCCTAGGACAAAGTAAGAGGTTAGTGTCCTATGGACTTTGGGACCAGTATTTAGGGAATGCGTCGGCTCCCTCCCTGGGGGCTAGAAGCCTCTGAGGAGACATGCCATTTTGTAGTTTTCAGAGGCAGCTCGGGCTCCCAGCCTACAAATCGTGGGGAGATCCAGCGATCAGTCTTGGGGGGTAATCGCTCTTGCTTTAACCTCCTGGATCTGGATTGTGATCTAGGGTGGAAGTTGTGGGTGGGTTTATAGCTTGCCAGAAACGGAAGTTGCCCCCCACACGTTCGGGACGAAAATTCCTCTATCTGGCCTTAAAGCCATAGTGTAGCAACAAGCCCAAAAGTCAAGCAATTAAGTGGCAACATGCCAAGGCAAAGAAAACAGAAAAATGCAACCCTAGACTCCTATTTTGGGGGCATAGAGCGGGAAAAGGACTGTGAGGTCAGAAATCCTGCTCCAAAAGCCCCAGGGGAAACATGAGTGGGTTGCAGGCCATAGAGGACCTTAAGAAGGACTTTAAAAATCAAATAAGAGACGTGGAGGAAAAATTAGCAAGAGAAATGAGAAGGATGCAGGAAAAGTATGAAATGAGGGTCAACAGCCTGACTGAGGAAAACAACACCTTAAAAAATAGACTAACTCAAATGGCAAAGGAGGCCCAAAAGGGCAATGAGGAGAAAATGCCTTAAA